>JAODAL010057029.1:0-22930 GCA_025379985.1 Phyllomedusa bahiana
CTGTGTATTGTTAGGTGCATATCACATAATATTACAAGTGTATGTGTTAGGTGCATATCATATCATATAATATTACAAGTGTGTGTGTTAGGTGTATATCACATAATATTACAAGTGTATGTGTTAGGCTCATATCACATAATATTAAGAGTGTATGTTTTAGGTGCATTTCTACTATGTGGTTCCCTGATATGTGGCGGTGTTATTTATAGCTTTAATTATAGCTACTTATGTTGCTGTTTCAGTTTTCTGTCATCAGGTGGTTTAGGGCCATATTATTTTTCTTTTTTAAATTTAATGTTTTATTAAACATTTTCTTCATAAAGCACAGAAACATAAACATAACCTCAACGTTATTACTGAAACATGTCTGTATAACAATGATACTAATAAAACAAAGAATCGCAGTCACATCCCATAATGAACTACAGTGATGACGACACGGTCAGCACAACGTGTCCTAGAATGAAAAAACCGAGGAACAGTTAAACGCATACATAGGCAGGGAACCCGTGGAGCCTCATAATCCAAGACACAGATTGATAGAGACCTAGTCCACAAGGCAGTTCCCATGATAAGAAATAAGTGCAGATATAAACACACTTATTCAAGGAGACTGTGTTATTGTTAGAATAAAATTGGACTGCTTCATAAACTAAAACAGAGAGAAAGAGAGGAAAGGAGAAAGAAGGAAAAAAAAAAAAAAAGAGGGGGAGGAGGGGAACCTCCACAGTCCATCGGACCCCGGGTGAGCAGTGAGGTAAAGTAGAAATAGGGCCAGCAAATGAGGCGACCACGATGTACGCCAAGGGCAGGGACCCAACCCACAAAACAATTAGCCCGAGAGGGCCCTAAAAGGCTGAGATGATTGATATAGGACCCAAGGGTTCCAGACATGAGAAAAATCTAATGGCATCCTCGGGAGCGAATTATCAACTCTTCCATCCGGAAAAGAAAGGAGACCTCCTCTATCCATTCACCAACGGAGGGAGGGGAAGTTTGACGCCAGTGTCTGGGTATAACAGTTTTGGCAGCCTGTAAGAGGTGTTTGAGTAAAGATTTTTTATATTTAGTTTGGGGGAAGTGAAACATAAATAATAATATGGCTTCGGGAGAGTCCGGAACAGAGACTCCCGTGCAGTCAGATATAGCCTGAAGGACAGTTTCCCAAAAGCGCCGGAGGGCCACACAAACCCACCATATATTGTACCATGGTTCCAGGCTCCCGGTTGCAGCGCCAACATGTATCTGGAACAGATGGGAACCATTTGTGGAGGAGCACCGGGACCCTATACCACCTGGAGAGAATCTTGTAACAGGTCTCTTGGGACTTGCTAGCAATCACTGCCTGGTGAGTGAGGTGAAAACATTTCCCCCATTGATCCCTAGTGAAAGACTTCTGTAGCTCTCTCTCCCAGGCAGCACAAAAAGAGGGCAGAGGTTGGTCAGCAGGAGAGAGAAGCCACAGATAGAAACGAGAAATCAGATGCCTAGGGACAGAAGAGGAGAGACAGAGGTTCTCCACCGGCGTTAGGGCCCTCTCATAGTTGGTCTTTTTAGTAACCATAGAAAAGAAATGCATTCAGTTGAACATATTCAAATAAGTGCCTAGGTGTAAAAGGACTGTCCCCTAAAAGGTCAGAGAGGGGGAGCAAGGCACCTCCGACGTGGATGTGGGAAGAGAGGAGTGGACGCGTTTTGGAGCTGCCTAAGAACCTACGGGCTAGACCGACTGGGAACAAATGGTTTGTCGGAAACTGGGAACAAGGGGCCATTCAGGTCCAACAAGGCCTCGGAGGGTTTAGCCTTACGGATAATCCGCAAGGTATGGGTCGTACTAAAAGACATGCCATTCGGTTCCGAAAAGGCTGCCTCAGGAGCCCAGGGTAGAGACATCAAGGACCAGGGGCACAGGGATTGAGCAATGTGAACCCAGAGTTTCCCTTGAGGTGTGTGAATTAAGTCCACGAACCTAGTATAGGCCGCAGCCAAATAATAGAGCCGACAGTCGGGAAGTCCCACTCCACCAGCGGTTTTGGGTCTGGCTAACAAATCTCTTCGAATTCTAGGGCGGCGGGAAAGCCAGATGAAGTCACTGAAGATACGCTGGACTCTGATCCAGAAGGTCTTGGGAATAAAGATGGGAATCGTCTGAAGAAGATACAGGATCTTCGGAAGAATAGACATCTTCAGAATATTCATTCTACCGAACCAGGAGAAATCCCGTTGGGACCAGGCCCGAAGTAGATGGGAGATCTGGATAAGCAAGGGTGAGAAGTTCGTCTCAAATAGCCTGGATAGGTCAACTGGGATAAAGACCCCCAAGTAGGAGATACCCGTGGCCGGCCAAGAGAAAGAGAATTTCCCCTTAAGAGCATTGATAATGGCAGGATCAACTGAAATGTTAAGGGCTTCCGATTTCGCATAGTTGATTTTGTAACCAGACCAAACACTGAATCGCGCCAACTCGGACATCAAGGAAGGGAGAGAAGTAAGAGGGTTTGTGATATATATCAGGAGGTCGTCCGCAAAAGCCGAACATTTAAGTTCACGACCGCCGATCGTGATACCCCTGATGTCCGGGTTGGAGCGAATGGACTCCAGAAGATGCTCCATGACCAGGACATAGAGCAACGGGGACAACGGGCATCCCTGTCTGGTACCGTTACGTATGGAAAAGGGGTCAGATAGTGTACCATTAATGCGCACCCTGGCGGAAGGTGCATCATAAAGAGCCATGACCTTGGCTGAAAAGAGGGGGCCCAGTCCAACACGCGCAAGAGTGGACGATAAGGAGTCCCAGGAGATCCTGTCGAAAGCTTTCTCAGCGTCAAGCGACAGGATCATCAAGGGTACCCCCTGGGAACGAGCATAATGAATTACATCCAAGGTCTTGAGCGTGTTGTCCCGAGCCTCCCTTCCCGGGACAAAGCCAACCTGGTCCGGATGTATCAATGTGGGCAAAAGAGGATTAAGACGGTTCGCCAGCAGGCCATATTATTTTTCTTTGGTGCCTCTGCTTATATCCCTGCTATCTACTAAGAAAAGGGAAAAAGTGCTTGGTCATGAAGGGAGGAAAGCAGCCCTGGGAGATTGTGTTTAGTCAGCGTACAGTGAAAAGTTCTCAATTGCTATTTAAACACTGATAGGTAAGAACTCTCCTGGCTTCTTACTTCCGGGGATCAGTAGCTGCAGGAGCTGCTGGGTCTTATCAGATACAGATCAGCTCTGCAGTCAGTGCTGGGGGTGTATTTCCCCTGTAACTGGGGCTCAGTAGATGCAGGATCTGCTGAGTCTTATCAGATACAGATCAGCTCTGCAGTCAGTGCTGGGGGTGTATCTCCCCTGTAACTGGGGCTCTGTAGCTGCAGGAGGTGCTGGGTCTTATCAGATACAGATCAGTTTCTGCAGTCAGTGCTGGGGGTGTATTTCCCCTGTAACTGGGGCTCGGTACCTGCAGGAGCTGCTAGGTCATATCAGATACAGATCAGCTCTGCAGTCAGTGCTGGGTCTGTATCTCCCCGTAACTGGGGCTCGGTAGCTGCAGAGCTGCTGGGTCTTATCAGAACAAAATCACTCTGCAGTCAGTGCTGGGGGTGTATTTGCTCTGTAACTGGGGCTCGGTACTGCAGGAGCTGCTGGGTCTTATCAGAATACAGATCAGCTCTGTAGTCAGTGCCGGGGTGTATTTCCCTGTAACTGGGCTTGGTAGATGCGGATCTCTGGGTCTTATCAGATACAGATCAGCTCTGCAGTCAGT
The DNA here is from genome assembly GCA_025379985.1 of Phyllomedusa bahiana. Classification (NCBI taxonomy): domain Eukaryota; kingdom Metazoa; phylum Chordata; class Amphibia; order Anura; family Hylidae; genus Phyllomedusa; species Phyllomedusa bahiana. The sequence continues at coordinate 3,761 of JAODAL010057029.1, forward strand.
GCTGGGGGTGTATTTGCTCTGTAACTGGGGCTCGGTAGCTGCAGGAGCTGCTAGGTCCTATCAGATACAGATCAGCTCTGCAGTCAGTGCTGGGGGTGTATCTCCCCTGTAACTGGGGCTCGGTAGCTGCAGGAGCTGCTGGGTCTTTTTCAATACAGATCAGCTCTGCAGTCAATACTGGGGGGGTGTATTTCCCCTGCAACTGGGGCTTAGTAGATGCAGGATCTGCTGAGTCTTATCAGATACAGATCAGCTCTGCAGTCAGTGCTGTAGGTGTATTTCCCTGTAACTGGGGCTCGGTAGCTGCAGGAGCTGCTGGGTCTTATCAGATACAGATCAGCTTGCAGTCAGTGCTGGGGTGTATTTCCCTTGTAACTGTGGCTCAGTAGCTGCAGGACTGTTTGGGTCTTATCAATACAGATCAGCTCTGAAAGTCAGTGCTGGGGGTGTATCTCCCCTGTAACTGGGACTCAGTAACTGCAGGAGCTGCTGGGTCTTATCAGCTACAGATCAGCTCTGCAGTCAGTGCTGGGGGTGTATCTCCCCTGTAACTGGGGCTCAGTAACTGCAGGAGCTGCTGGGTTTTAAATCAGATACAGATCAGCTCTGCAGTCAGTGCTGGGGGTGTATCTCCCTGTAACTGGGGCTCAGTAACTGCAGGAGCTGCTGGGTCTTATCAGCTACAGATCAGCTCTGCAGTCAGTGCTGGGGGCGTATTTCCCTGTAACTGGGGCTCTGTAGCTGACAGGAGCTGCTGGGTTTTATCAATACAGATCAGCCTGCAGTCATGCCGGGGGTGTATTTCCCCTGTAACTGGGGCTCGGTAACTGCAGGAGCTGCTGGGTCTTATCAGATACAGATCAGCTCTGTAGTCAGTGCTGGGGGGTGTATCTCTCCTGTAACTGGGGCTCTGTAGCTGTAGGAGCTGCTGGGTCTTATCAGTTCCAGATCAGCTCTGCAGTGACTAATGGGGGTGTATTTCCCCTGTAACTGGCTCACCGTAGCTGCAGGAGCTGCTGGGTCTTTTCATATACAGATCAGCTCTGCAGTCAGTGCCGGGGGCTGTATCCTCCCTGTAACTGGGGCTCAGTAGCTGCAGGAGCTGCTGGGTCTTATCAGCTACAGATCAGTTCTGCAGTCAGTGCTGGGGGCGTATTTCGTCGGTAACGGGGGCTCGGTAGCAGCAGGAGCTGCTGGGTCTTATAAGATACAGAGCAGCTCTGCAGTCAGTGCTGGGGGTTTGTATTTCCTCTGTAACTGGAGCTAAAGTAGCTGCAGGAGGTGCTGGGTTTTATCAGGTACAGATCACCCTCTGTGTCAGTGCTGGGGGTGTATCTCTCCTGTAACTGGGGCTCAGTAGCTGCAGGAGCTGCTGGGTCTTATCAGCTACAGATCAGTTCTGCAGTCAGTGCTGGGGGTGTATTTCCTCTGTAACTGGGGCTTGGTAGCTGCAGGAGCTGCTGGGTCTTATCAGATACAGATCAGCTCTGCAGTCAGTGCCGGGGGCTGTATCCCCCCCTGTAACTGGGGCTCAGTAGCTGCAGGAGCTGCTGGGGCTTATCAGATACAGACAGCTCTGCAGTCAGTGCTGGGGACTGTACTTCCTCTGTAACTGGGGTTTCGGTAGCTGCAGGAGCTGCTGGTCTTATCAGATACAGATCAGCTTCTGCAGTCAGTGCTGGGGTTATCTCCCCTGTAACTGGGGCTGGTAGCTGCAGGACCTGTTTGGGTCTTATCAGATGCAGATCAGCTCTGCAGTCAGTGCTGGTGGTGTATTTTCCCTGTAACTGGGGCTCTGTAGCTGCAGGAGCTGCTGGGTCTTATCAGATACAGATCAGCTCTGCAGTCAGTGCTGGGGGTGTATTTCCCCTGTAACTGGGGCTCGGTAGCTGCAGGAGCTGCTGGGTCTTATCATATACAGATCAGCTCTGCTGTCAGTGCTGGGGTGGTTTATTTCCCCTGTAACTGGGGCTCTGTAACTGCAGGAGCTGCTGGGTTCTTATCAGATACAGATCACTCTGCAGTCAGTGCTGGGGGTGAAATCTCCCCTGTAACTGGGGCTCGGTAGCTGCAGGAGCTGCTGGGTCTTATTAGATACAGATAAGCTCTTCTTTCAGTTCTGGGGGTTTATTTCGATTGTAACGTTGTCTCAGTAGCTGCAGGAGCTGCTGGGTCTTATCAGATACAGATCAGCTCTGCAGTCAGTGCTGGGGGTGTATTTCCCCTGTAACTGGGGCTCGGTAGCTGCAGGAGCTGCTGGGTCTTATCAGATACAGATCAGCTCTGCAGTCAGTGCTGGGGGTGTATTTCCCCTGTAACTGGGGCTCGGTAGCTGCAGGAGCTGCTGGGTCTTATCAGATACAGATCAGCTCTGCAGTCAGTGCCGGGGGTGTATCTCCCCTGTAGCTGGGGTTAATATATCAGAGATCTTTTTCTGACATTATGGGGGCACAGTATGTAACATACAAAAGTAAAAAAAAAAACAACCTGACAGTCCTGCCCCAACGATACTAAATCACCATTTTTGTTTTTTAAAAAAACCTGTGGTAAATGTTACATAAAAATAAAGCCTTATGTACTAAAGGAAAAAAGGCAACAGAAATCGTTAGAATAACTACACATGAAAAAGTGCACTAAAAAAAGGAACATGAGGCTTGTCAGGGATGGGGGGAGGGGTGGTAATCGACCCAGTCAGGAACTGGTTAATAAAAGGTAACAAAAACTTGAATTTAATAGAGCAGAGAGCGTGTCCAGTCTGTCTCAGCCACCACTAGCTGTTTTGTTGATCCTCCTCCAGGAGCCAGGACACCCACCTACTACAGCTATGACTTATCTTATGGATGAGCCTTAAAGGAACACTACACAAAGAAAAGTCAAAAAAAATAAATTATTTAGTCTCATATTACAAAAATTAAAGTAATCTCCTCTCCTCTATTGGGATCAGTCATGTCCCCTCTCCACCTCCTCCTCAATATTTTTGGTCTTACTCTAAAAGAAAAGGCTGCAGCAGGAGCCTCCCCCCTCTGTCCTGTCTGTAGTAGGAGATGAAGATTATTAAAGGGATGTTCCAGTCCTGCACTTTCGTGTAGCTATATGAAATGCCACCAGTGTGTGATTAGTGCGGGTACCACCTTTACAGGACTGGACTGGGACTAAAGCCCTGGGACATCCCCCCACCAGCACACAGACAATATTCACCTCCAGGGTTATCTTGGTCACGCACCTCGCTACTTTCTAAAATAAACAACACTATGAACACAAGCAACAAAGTAAAAGTAGCGCAGAGAAATCCCTAATCACAGGGTCAGGGACCCTCAAGCACTCACTTTGTGATCAGGGAAAAGTGTACACTGCCAATATATAAGCAATGATATGACCTACAACACTGCCATATAGAGACCACATAGTGGTGAGATACCAATTCAGGTCACATCCCATGACAGTGAATGCAGCACTGATCCATGACAGAAGCAAAATAACCACTGATATCAGGGACTCACTGGAGATGTCTTCTCTGATGAGTCGTTCTCTTCTCTGATAAGTTGTTCTCTTCTCCGATGAGTTGTTCTCTTCTCTAAAGAGTCTTTCTCTTTCCCTTTTTTACTCCATACGGCCCAGACCGTCATGACGTTTTCTATCAAGTACAACTTATCCCTGCAGAATTTACCACACAAACATCTTAGACTCTCTTTTCCAGCACTTTCATACCAATCCCCACCTCTTTATAAACTCCCCATCCATAGTGCACCCAATGGAAATAATACCCCTTTTAGTGCCCCACACAGTAATTTACCCCAAACAGTGAATGTACCTCCAGAAAATTATAGGGCTCCCATTTGCACCATCATTAGGTTATTACACACCCTATAGAGTACGCAGCCACTGAAATTAGGCAGGCGGATAGCTAGACGCTCCTTTTAGGTAGTTTAGACCCTAAAAATTAGTATGTTAGATAAGTGGCAGACTATGAAGTAGGTAAATTCCCCATTTCTTAGGTAGGTATGTAGGGCCTTCTACCAGCAGGTAGCTAGGCATATACTATTTCCCAGGAGTTATGTGGGGATATAAAGCCTCCCCACAGTAGGTATATAGGGCCCTCCAGTAGGCAGGTAGGTAAATAGTTCCTTCTTTCTGTAATTTATATACTGTCCTCCAGTAGACAGATAGGTATACAGGGCCCCATAGTGTATATATATATATATTTTCCCCCATTAGATAGGTAGGTATAGAGGGCCCGCTGTTAAAATCAGCAACAAGAAAATACTCACCTCTCCCCATTCCCCCTTGAACATCTTGTCATCATGCTTCCCGGTACAGGGGAGCGCTGTGTTCTCCATTCTCCTCTATGGGAGTACCCAGTACTGGGGAGCGCCTTGTTCTCCATTCTGTTCTATGGGAACTCCCAGTACAGGGGAGCACTGTGTTCTCCATTCTATTCTATGGGAGTTCCCAGTACAGGGGAGCGCTGTGTTCTCCATTCTCCTCTATGGGAGCTCCCAGTACAGGGGAGCACTGTGTTCTCCATTCTGTTCTATGGGAGTTCCCAGTACAGGGGAGCGCTGTGTTCTCCATTCTCCTCTATGGGAGTTCCCAGTACAGGGGAGCGCTGTGTTCTCCATTCTGTTCTATGGGAGTTCCCAGTACAGGGGAATGCTGTGTTCTCCCCATTCTGTTCTATGGGAGTTCCCAGTACAGGGGAGCGCTGTGTTCTCCATTCTGTTCTATGGGAGTTCCCAGTACAGGGGAGCGCTGTGTTCTCCATTCTGTTCTATGGGAGTTCCCAGTACAGGGGAGCGCTGTGTTCTCCATTCCGTTCTATGGGAGTTCCCAGGACAGGGGAGCGCTGTGTTCTGCGTACTGATCTATTGGAGTTCCCAGTACAGGGGATCGCTGTGTTCTCCATTCTCCTCTATGTGAGTTCCCAGTACAGGGGAGCGCTGTGTTCTCACCATTATCATCTATGGGAGTTCCCAGTACAGGGGAGGGGTGTGTTCTCCATTCTCCTCTATGGGAGTTCCCAGTACAGGGGAGGGCTGTGTTCTCTCCATTATGCTCTATGGGAGTTCCCAGTACAGGGGAGTGGTGTGTTCTCCATTCTGCTCTATGGGAGTTCCCAGTACAGGGGAGCGCTGTGTTCTCCGTTCTACTCTATGGGAGTTCCCGGTACAGGGGAGCGCTGTGTTCTTCATTCTGTCCTATGGGAGTTCCCAGTACAGGGGAGCACTGTGTTCTCCCCATTCTGTTCTATGGGAGTTCACAGTAAAGGGAAGCACTGTGTTCTCCATTCTATTCTATGTTAGTTCCCAGTACAGGGGAGCGCTGTGTTCTCCATTCTCCTCTATGGGAGTTCTTAGTACAGGGGAGCGCTGTTTTTGCCATTCTGGTCTTTGGGAGTTCCCTGTACAGGGGAGCGCTGTGTTCTCCATTCTGTTCTATGGGAGTTCTCAGTACAGGGGAGTGCTGTGCTCTCCATTCTCCTCTATGGGAGTTCCCAGTACAAGGGAGTGTTGTGTTCTCCCTTCTTTTCTATGGGAGTTCCCAGTACAAATTTGCGCTGTGTTCTTCATTTTGCTCTATGGGAGTTCCCAGTACAGGGGAGCGCTGTGTTCTCCATTCTGTTCTATTGGAGTTCCCAGTACAGGGGAGCGCGGTTTTCTCCATTCTGTTCTATTGGAGTTCCCAGTACAGGGGAGCACTGTGTTCTCCATTCTGTTCTATTGGAGTTCCCAGTACAGGGGGGAGCGCTGTGTCCTCTCCATTCTGTTCTATGGGTGTTTCCAGTATAGGGGAGCGCTGTGTTCTCTATTTGTTTCTATGGGAGTTCCCTGTACAGGGGAGCGCTGTGTTCTCTCCATTCAGTTCTATAGAAGTTCCCACTACAGGGGAGCACTGTGTTCTCTCCATTCAGTTCTATGGAAGTTCCCAGCACAGGGGAGCGCTGTGTTCTCTATTTGTTTCTATGGGAGTTCCCAGGGGAGCGATTAACCTCAAAACTCCAAAAAAAAAGCATAGAAAAAATATTCCTTTAAAATCTAACTTTTATTAAACAATAGTTAAAATACTATCCACCCTATGCTACAGATAGGGACACTATCAACAGAACTAGCGTGAAAATCTATCTCCTATACTAATGAATGTTGGTACTGTTCCAATGCGGAGAACCCGCCCCAAAAAGGGCGACCCCACTCAGTGCCTTGGATGTCCCTCAGACTTACCCTACCCTATCCACTGTATGAGGGGGAGGTAAAGTATATAGGGTGTAAGGGAATCACTAGAAAGTTTTGTCATGTACACTTCAAAGATATGGTGTTGTATCAACACACCTATATCCTAAAAAGGCGTTCAGATCAATACACCTATGCATCCTGTTATGTATACTTCAAGGATATGGCGTTATATCAATACACCTACATCCCATAAAAGGCGTTCAAATGAATAAACCTATAAATCCCAAACGCGTTTCGTCCCAATTCCAGGGACTCCTCAGTGAGTAAACAATAGCTTAATGTAAATATTCATGAAAAAGGATTGGAAGCGGTGAAATATTTCCTTGACAGTAGAGGGATTCAGTTCAGAAATCATAGTGAATTCATACTGTCCTTACTGCGTTTCTCCTTGGAGAACAACATATTTGTGTTCGACCGCAAAACTTACCACCAGCTCAGGGGCACTGCAATGGGGAGCCCGATGGCCCCCACGTACGCTAATTTGCTCCTGGGCTGGTGGGAGAACACGATTGTCTTCAATGAGGATGATGAGAATATTTGGACTGACCGTGTCGTCTTATGGGCGCGTTTCATAGACAATATTTTTGTGTTGTGGAGAGGGGATATGTCGACATTTGCTGCATTTGTGGGTTCTCTCAATCAGAACTCAATAGGTTTAAAATTTACGTTTTCTTCTAATGAATACACCATACCCTTTTTGGATTTGACCATATCAAAGAACACTGATCACACATTGAGTACTAAGGTTTACAGGAAAGATACCGCCACCAATAGTCTCCTAAGATGGGACAGCTGTCACCCAAGACCCCTCATGAGAGGGATTCCTCGGGGGCAATATTTGCGGCTTAGGAGGAATTGCTCCGACATCACTACTTTTAAGAGTCAAGCCAAAGATCTGGAGGAAAGATTTAGAGTAAGGGGCTACCCTAAATCATCTCTTAAAGAAGCTTACAAAAAGGCAATACATGAAGACCGTGTAAGTCTCCTCGTCCCTAAGACAAAAATGGCTGACTCTGGGAGTGGTATAAGAAACTATCTGCGAATTATTGGAGAGTACAACTCCCAGGCAGATATGGTATATGAAATTGTGAGGAAATACTGGGGGGTCTTATTGCAGGATGAGATCCTAAAAGAGATACTGCCTGCTGTACCATCTATTACCTACCGTAAGGGGCGGAGTCTACGGGACCGTCTAGTAAGAAGTCATTTCTTGGCTCCACAAAGGGAGACTTGGTTGGGCAGGCAGCCTAATGGGTGTTTCAAGTGTGGCACCTGTAAATCTTGTCAATATGTGGTCAATAGTAAAACATTTGGAGGTGGTGAGAGTCCATCCAAATACAACATCAAGGGATTCATCAATTGTATGTCTGTGGGTGTTAGCTATATGGCCACGTGTCCGTGTGGGCTAAATTATGTTGGCAAAACACGTCGTGAATTCAGGAGGAGGATAGGGGAGCACATCGGTGATATTAAAAATCAACGTGATACACCGATTGCGCGACATGTCTGGGAAAAACATGGTGGAAAGGTGGATGCGATGCAATTTAAAGGTATTGACATAGTGAAACCTCCAGTGAGAGGAGGGGACTGGGACAAGTTGATTTTACAGAGGGAGACACAATGGATCTATAGGCTAAATAGTGTCTATCCGAAGGGTCTGAATGAGTCACTTGTTTTTACATGCTTCCTGTAACATCTTATCTGGTCTCTATATACATTTTTTCAGGAACTCTGATGAAAATACAGACTCCCTAGCAAAATTTGCCATTTTATGCCCAATACCTATATTATACTGTAGATCCATTTATACCATGAAGCACTCACATTTATATATTATGGGATACACCTGTTATATCCTGTTTTGGTGAGATTTATTTTTTCCTAGTCTGGGTACGCCATTGAACTGAGTACTTCTGGGCCAGCAAATGCATTAAGGGTTTATTATACTAATGCTCTGCACGGCTTTATCTTAAATAGAACAGCACAGATAGGTATTCGGCGACGTGTGACATTTAAATAGATGTTAACTATGTCTCTGACCTGGACGCTTAGATTCACGGCGATCCGGGTGGTCTGCGCATGCGCAGACTTGAATAATCGATGTCCGTTCTAACGCATGCGCAGTAGATATGTCTGAAGCGAGCGTGGCCATGTCTTTAAACCCTGGACATGCGCGGTGCCTGTTGATAGACGCCGGATGTATTACCATGTGTAGCGGGATTACAGGTGCTAGTGAGTGCGGATATAGGAAATAGGGGGCGTTTTTACCCTTGGGAGGAGTTGGAATGGTATATATACCTCTGGTTTCTCCATTCAGTGGTGGGACACTTTGGCACCAACAACTTTTGTTCCCATCAGGAGGAGTGACACCAACTCTTACAGGTACCCTACTATCACTTTGCCTTCATGGGGTTAATGGGGGAAGGTTGGGTACTTTGTTATGGGATCTGGTTCTTATGCCTCGTTTTTTCATTGTTTCAGATTGATATGAAGGGGAGACACCATCTCCTGTAGGTACCAATTGACTAATTTACCTCCATAGGAATTACGGTGGAGGTTCAGGTACCTCTTTTGAAATGTATTGTTGATTAAAGGTGAATATTTACATTAAGCTATTGTTTACTCACTGAGGAGTCCCTGGAATTGGGACGAAACGCGTTTGGGATTTATAGGTTTATTCATTTGAACGCCTTTTATGGGATGTAGGTGTATTGATATAACGCCATATCCTTGAAGTATACATAACAGGATACATAGGTGTATTGATCTGAACGCCTTTTTAGGATATAGGTGTGTTGATACAACACCATATCTTTGAAGTGTATATGACAATACTTTCTAGTGATTCCCTTACACCCTATATATTTTACCTCCCCCTCATACAGTGGATAGGGTAGGGTAAGTCTGAGGGACATCCAAGGCACTGAGTGGGGTCGCCCTTTTTGGGGCGGGTTCTCCGCATTGGAACAGTACCAACATTCATTAGTATAGGAGATAGATTTTCACGCTAGTTTTGTTGATAGTGTCCCTATCTGTAGCATAGGGTGGATAGTATTTTAACTATTGTTTAATAAAAGTTAGATTTTAAAGGAATATTTTTTCTATGCTTTTTTTGTTGTCTATGGTTATATTCCTGTATCTGATACATAAGGGAGACTTATTGATTTCTTAACCTCAAAACTCCCATAAATTAGAATAGAGAGTCGTGCACATGCGAGACCAGTTCTCTCTGAGCCAAAACTTTTGGGGTCCATTTCTAAGATAGTGAGATAGGTGCGGGGCCCAGAGGTGGGAATCATATCTATCAGACTTTGATGGCATATCCTATCAATATACATACCATCAGTGTGCAAGATGGGAAGACCCCATGCATGATCTTCATCTCCTCAGGCAGAACAGAGGGGAGAGGCTCCTGCTGCAGCTTGTTGTATTAGAATACCCTACCATGCAGAAAATGCTATAAACCTACAAATGTGGGGAACATTATATTTCTTCTTTATATTTTATCAATTATTTCGAGCCTTAGTGTTCCATCAGATGCCAGGAGTCAGAATATTTCTTTATTCAGAGCAGCAGTTGGTGGAGAAAGAAACCAATAAGCAGTGATTTGCAATTATTTCTGTCCTACATTACACTCCATAAAATGAGTGTGTTTCAGGAGACGTTCCATTTACCTTGCCCCCCAGGTAGCAGGTTATGTAATGCAATCAGCACGGTCTCTGTCTCCCTGCAGTATAAAACCTCGCTCACATAGGACCAGGTCCGAGCAGCTCGTCCAGACAATCTTCCAGGAGCTTCAGGACGTGGCAGAAAATCTTGCAGACAGGTCACTTCTTCCATTTAGTTCAAGGTTTTATACTAGTAGTCGAAAAGTTTTGCAAATATGTCTGCCCTATCCTCTATAAGCTTCAGATGTTGGGCTGCCCAATGAAGGGAAAGAAGAGCTGGGCCACAGGTTATATAAGACATTAGGTTACTGTTATAAGGCGATTGTGGCTGGCAGAGGTAGGGCTTGTTCACACGGAGTTTACACTCTGTGCTACAAGCGCTTTTAGGGATCCGTCTTGGGGTCCGCTCTGTTGCTCCCCAAGACGAGTCTAACAATTAGCAGTGAGATTATCACCGCTGTCTATGGCGAACACGGAGCGGCGTTCACATGAGGGATCACCGCTGCGTGTTTCAATAGCGCCGCTCGGCTCCGTGACATGCAATTCTTACAGAGAGCCGAGCGGCGCTTTTGAAACACGCAGCGGTGATCTCTCATCTGAACGCCGCTCCCTGTTCGGCACAGCGAGCAGTGATAATCTCACTGCTAATTGTTAGACCCGTCTTGGGGACCGACAGAGCGAACCCCAAGACGGATCCCTAAAGCGCTTGTAACACGGAGTGTAAACTCCTTGTGAACAAGCCGTTACAGAGATAATGTGAATGAGTGTTATAGAGATAGTGTGAATAGCAGAGTTACAGAGATAATGTGAAGGAGTGTTATATAGTGTGAATAGCAGAGTTACAGAGATAATGTGAATGAGTGTTATAGAGATAGTGTGAATAGCAGAGTTACAGAGATAATGTGAAGGAGTAATATAGAGATGGTGTGAATAGCAGAGTTACAGAGATAATGTGAAGGAGTGTTAAGAGATAGGGGGTAAATGAAAGGTTACAGGTAATGTAAAGGGAGTGTTTAGAGATATGTGAATAAAAATTTACAGAGATAAGTGAATGATTTTAAAAGAAATGGGGGGAATTTGTGGTTACAGAGATAATGTAATGAGTTAAGAGATTGTGAATGCAAGGGTTACAGAAAAATGGAATGAGTAATGAAAGGGGTGTGAATGCAGGAGACAGAGTTAATTTTTGGATAATAAGAAGGGGAATAACAAAAAAGGGGGGAAATATTTGGCCAAAAAATTAAAGGATTTTATTATTTTTAAAAAAAAAGTTACAAGTAATGGAAAAGTTTTAAAGGATGGGAAAAGCAAGTTACGGGAGATAAGTATGGAAGATTTTTCGAAATTTGCTTGGGGCGGGGGCTAGGGCTGCAGGTACGGGGATAAGGAAACAGTTTAAGGAAAAATTTTTTTTGACATTACAGGTTTTGGAATGAAGGACAGGGATAAGTGAAAAACCTTTTAAGGATAAAGTAAGGGGACGGTTAAATTTTGGGAAACATTTCCCAGGTTTAATGGAAAATGACATGTTATAGGAAATGTAATGGTATTTTCCCCATATGTGAATTTTCCCCAGTGACGGATTTGTTTTGTTTGTTAAAGAAATTAATACTTTAAACAGGATTTTTGTGAAACTGTTCCAGGGTAGTGAATGGATTTAAAATTTGTGGTTGTTTTCTTTTTTAAGAAAAATGTTAAATTGAAGTGTTTAGGGTAAGGAAAAAACCCGTTTTAAGAGTAACGGGAAGGCAGGCCGAGTCTAAGGCATGTGTTTACGGATAAAATGGGAAGGCATGGAAAAAGGGAAATTTGGGGTTTGGTTCTCCTACAGGGCACTGTGGTGAGGGGGGTGGTTACGAGAAAAAAAGTGAAGTCAGTGTTAAGAATAATGTAAATGAATGTTTAAGGGAATTGTGAATGAAAGATTTAAAAAAATTTTTTGTTGTTTTTTTTTCGAATATTGTTTAATTCAGGTTAAAATAATGTAATTCCTGTTTAAAAAGAGATAAGGAATTGGTGGGTTAAAAAATTTTTGTGAATTGTTTTACATTGTAATGTGAATGGGGCAATTTTTTCCTAGGGGAGGGGCCAAAAAGAGCCTCCCAGTTTTAATAACGGAAATCTGGGGGCCAAGCGGGGAAGGAAATGAAAACAAAAGGGATTTCCCAGACCGGGTGAAAGGTTAAAAACTTATTTTGTCCAAGCCCCTAAAAAAAAAAAAATTACCAGGGATCGGGGGGGGCAAAAGGACAATGGGGAAAAAACTCGCGGACGCCCTTACTATAGTGATGAAAAGAAATGTGAATTATGTTCTTTTTTATTTGTATCTGTGGAAAGCACATGAGGATACACAGAGGAACGGGTAAGGGGTTCAAGAAAATCGTAATTCTAAAATAAATTTAATAAGGAGCCTTAAATTTGGATCCAAAATGAACCAACAATAAATAAAATTTACTTTGGGGAGGTTTTGGGTTCTTGTTAACGGACAAAGTTTAAAGAGAGGCAAAAACAAAAAACCCTTTTACCCTTCCCCTATCCACTTTTTCCCACCCTTGGTTTAATGAGGAAAGTATCTTAGTATCAGAGAACTATGTAACAGAAACTAGTTTGAGAAGTGGGGTATGCCAGGAAAGTGCCCGAAAATATAAGTTTTTTGTTTTTGTTTTTGGGTTGTTTACAATAAAAAATGAATAATATTTAGGAAACGCCAAGGGGCCCCGAGGTCCCGAAGCATTTTTAAATTAAATTTGAGGAAAAGGATGTTGAGGCAGGTTTAAGATCGAAGAAGGTTATAAAGGTTTTGTCATGTTAAGAGATCGAAAGGAAAGTTTTATGAGTTTTGGGGTTGTCTTGTTATAAAAAACTTAAAAAAAAAAAAAAAATAGAGATTTTGTGGGGGGGTTGTTATAAGGATTGAAATTGAAGGGTTTTGGGGGTTTTTGGGGTTTCCCGGTTTTAAGGATTTAAAATTGAAAGGTTTTAAAGGATGTAGTTTCAGGATAGAGATTGTAAATTGAGTTTTTAAGAGATAGTATTTGAGGGAAATTAAATACGTAAATTGAAGTGTTATAGAATTTTGTGGTTTGTCGGTTAAGGAAACGAAAGAAGTGAATTTTTTGTGGTTGTCTGGATAGATTAAAAATTGAAGGGAAGAGATTTTGGGGGTGTCGTGTTTTGGATATTAAAATTAAAAGTGTTAAGGAGTAGTTTGTCAGTGTTATAGAGTACTGTAAATGAAGTGTTATAGGATTTTGTTTTGTCGTTTATAGAGATACTGTAAATAGAAGTGTTATAGAGATATGGTTGTCAGTGTTATAGAGATACTGTAAATTGAAGTGTAATAGAGATTTTTTTCAGTGTTATGGATACTGTAAATTGAAGTTTTAAGAGATTTTTGTTGTCTGTTATAGAGAATGTAAATTGAAGTGTTATAGAGTTTTGGTAGTTGTCAGTGTTATAAAAAATACGTAAATAAAATTTTGGGGAGTGTTTTTAAAATTTATTTAAAAAATTGAAGTGTTACAGAGAAGTGGTTGTTGTCAGTGTTATAGAGATACTGCAGTAAGTTCTGCTCTCAGGCATTGTGGCTAGCAGTGTTACAGGGATACTACGAATGGCACTATAATGGAGATATTGTATTTGTTTTTGTTTGGTAGACAAGGTGACTAGCATGGTTAGGTGCCCATTGTGTATGATACTTTTATGGGTTTACTGAGGGGAAGCGGGTGAGAAACCCCCCCAAAAAGTTTGTACCCCCCCTTTAAATTTTGGTTTTGGAAATGGCCCGATCCTGCCCCTTTTTCCCTTTTCTATATCTTTTATTTGAATGGTTAAGAGTCAACAGAGATTTCACAAAGTTTAAGAGGTTCACAAATTTTTTGGGAAACTGTGAGTGGGTACCTTGGCACTTCACGTCCTTTCTTCAATGTCCGTAGCCTCCCATAATGAATGCCTTTATTGGCCAGCCCCCTCGGGAAAATCCCTTACCTGGAGGAGGGACGGGATGTCTGCGGATGTCTTTTCCCTGCCCCGGGATGTTTTCCCCCTTCCGTGTGTTCTTCGAAAGGAGGGGGGCAGCTTCCTCCACTTTCGCGCATGGCTTTCCCCTTCTTTGTTTTGACTTGACTCTTTTGGAGGATCCCCGGGGCTTCGACGACCCGGGAAAAAAATTTGGAGAGACCCCCTGACAGGATGATTATTAATGCCCCAAAAAGGGGAGCCCCGCACAGGTTCCTATTGAAGTCCCCCCGGGGAAATTCAATGACTTCCCTATTGCTTCCTGATATTGTGCTCCATCGCCTTCCCCCGCGTCTATCTGTCAGAAATGCCCACCCATCGGGGGTCGTGTGGGTTGGACTCCCTGACTTCCAGGAAAGTGCAACCTAAACCGGAGATTAAAACGGACGGGGAGGAGCAGAAATACCAGATAAACCATGGTGTAATACACACTACCCTGAAAAAAAGAGGGAAACCCGTACTAAGGCCCTCCCCCCGTAGACGGGTCTGGAAAATCCAAAAAATCCCACTGTGATGCGGACATGTCTACTATCTGTACATTCTGCCCCCCCTAACATAAACAGATATAAAATTACGGGGAAAATTTTTTTTCTCCGGGTGAGGGGAAAAAATATGAATCATTTGTCTTTTCCATTTCTAGAAAAAATTTTGGCAAAATTAAAAAATTTTAAAATTATTCGCAGGTAAAAGGGAAAAAAATCACGAGTCACTGTAAAAAAACGGGTTTCAACGGGAAATGGGAATCATACAACGCTTCACTAGGAAAATCCAACACAGAGTGGGCCAAAAGATATTGGTTGTTCCCATATTGTGTGAAAAAGTACAGGGAAAGTATAAGGGGTTTGCCCCCCGGCAAGTTTGCAATGGGTTTACGATGTTTTTGGATTTGAAAAATCTGTAAACCGACTGTCCCTTTTTAATTGAATTAATGAAAATCCGTGCAGGTCCACCTGCCGGGGTTTTCCAGCGACGTTTTTTTTACACCGCGGGCGGTCCGTAAGACGTAGAACATGTTCATTCCTCCGCCCGTTTTTGGCCCAGAACATGGACATGTGGATGCGAAGGGGGAGGGCTTGAATCTGCAAACAAAAGCCGTCCCCTTGTGTGCCAGAAAAAAACAAATACCGGTCGGGATTTCAGGACCGGTATTTGTCCTTTGCCGTGTAAACGCAGCCTAAAGATGATGGGAAGGATAAAAAAAAGAATATTCATGGAGAGCAGGGAAAGCCCCGCGTCGGAGGAAAACTCCCGCAATTGCCTGAAAAAGGAAATGTGCGCGAACAAATAAAGGGAAAAAGGGGCAATGTTTGTGACAAAAATCACTGAATTTTAAATTTAATTTACACCCAAGAACGAGAATGACACCAATTCCAAAAAGGAGAAAACAAGGGGACCTGAGGAAAGGCTCTGGGGAAATACAGCACCCATGTCAGTATCGCATTGTCTGACATTTCCCATCTATGATCTGGGGGTGCAGGTAAGGGGCAGGGGGGATGATCAAGAGCTCAGCAGTCAGTGCACAGCGAGGTCAGCTTGTTGACCCTTCTTCCATATCTATTCTGGGGCTCGGGGAATGGGGGAGGGGGATTTTCATCATGGGCTCACAGTCAGGGCCAAGCGAGGGTCAGGGATTTTGGCCCCCCTTCCATCAGTTGATCTGGGGCTGAGGTAAGGGGCAGGGGGGATGCACATGAGCTCAGAGTCAGTGCACGCAAAGGGTCAGGATTGTGGACCCTTTTTTCCATCATCTTGATTGGGCTGCAGGTAAGGGGGGGGGTGCATCAGGGGCTCGCGTCAGTGCACGCGAGGCTCGACATTGGGGGGACCTTTTTCCTCACTATATCTGGGGCTGCGGTAAAAAGGGGCAGGGAGATGCAGTCATGAGCTCAGCAGCATGCACAGCGGGCTCAGACATTGTGGACCTTTTCCATCATCATTTTATCTGGGGTGCAGGTAAGGGGAGGGGAGTGGTCAGGAGCTCGCATCAGTGCACACGGCTCAGACTTGTTACCTTTCCTTCAAACTATGATTGGGCTGCGTATGGGGAGGGGGGATCGTCCGGAGTCGCAGTCAGGCACAGCGAGGTCAGCATTGTGGCCCTTCTTCCAAAGGCTATGATTGGGGTGCAGGGGAAGGGGGAGGGGGGGATGCTTTATGGTCAGCAGTCAGTGACAGCGAGGTCAGACATTGTGGACACTTCCATCATCCCAGATCGGGGCCAGGTAAGGGGGAGGGGGATGATCATGAGCTCAGCAGTCATGCCCGGGCTAGACATTTTGGGCCTTCTTCCATACTATGATTGGGGGCCAGGGGAACGGGGGGAGGGGAGATCAGCGGGGCTCAGCATCGGCACAGGGGGGCTCAGCATTGTGGACCCTTCTTTCCTTTTCTATGATCTGGGCGAGGTAAGGGGCAGGGGAGTCATCAGAGTCAGCAGTCAGTGACAGCGAGGTCAGGCATTTTGGGCCCTTCCATCACTTGATTGGGTGAGGTAAAGGGGCAGGGGAGTGCATCAGGGGCTCAGCAGTCAGTCACAGCGAGGCCAGACATTGTGGACCCCTTCTTCCCCCTTTTTGATTGGGGCTGCAGGGTAAGGGGCAGGGGGAGCAGCCTGGCTTTAGAGTCAGTGCACAGCGAGGCTAGACATTGGGACCTTTTCCCCTATGATTGGGGTGCAGGGAATGGGGGAGGGGAGATGCATCATGAGCCGCAGTCAGTGCACAGCGAGGTCAGAATTTTGGGGCCCTTCTTCCATCACTTGACTGGGGCTGCAGGTAGGGGCAGGGGAGATGGTCATGGCCAGCATCAGTGACAGGAGGCTAGGCTTGGGAAACCCTTTATTCTATATTTGGGGGTGAGGTCGGGGGGAGGGGAGATGCATCTTTAGTCAGCAGTCGTGCACAGGGGCTCGACTGTGGCCCCTTCTTCATCATCTATGATCGGGGTGGGTAACGGGGAGGGGGGGATGCAGTGGAGCTGCAGTCAGTGCACAGGAGGGTACATGTGGCCCTTCTTCCATATCTATGATCTGGGTGCAGGGGAAGGGGAGGGGAGATGCATCTGAGCTCAGAGTCAGTGCACAGCGGGTCAGACATTTTGGATTTTCCTTCCATCACTTTTCTGGGGTGCAGGTAATGGGGAGGGGGGATGCAGCATGAGCTCAGCGTCGTGCCAGCAGGCTCGAATTTTTGGCCCTTTTTTCCCAAAACATGATCTGGGGGGCGGAACGGGGGAGGGGAGATGCGTCAGGGGTCAGCGTCAGTGCACGGGAGGCCGACATGTGGCCCCTTCTTCCATCATCTTGATCTGGGGGGTGAGGTAACGGGGCAGGGGAGATGGGGAGTCATGAGCAAAGCAGTCAGTGCACAGCCGAGGCCCCGGGGCTTGTACCCCTTTTCCTTTCCCTCATCTATATCTGGGGGTGCGGTAAGGGGCGGGGAGAGATATGAGCCAGCAGTCAGTGCCAGGAGGTCGACATGTGGACCCTTCTTCCATCATTATGATCTGGGGGGGCAGGAAAAGGGGAGGGGAGCGTCAGAGCTCAGCGTCGTGCACAGCGAGGCTCGACATTGTGACCCCTTTTCCCCCATCATCTTTATTGGGGTGCAGTAACGGGGGGGGGGGTGATCAGGGGTCGCGTCATGCACAGGAGGCTCAGACAGTGGGCTTTCTACCCTCTTTGATCGGGGTGCGGTTACGGGGCAGGGGAGTGGTTAGCATAGTGCAGCACAGTGGCTCAGCGGTAAGCATGGTGCAGCATGGTGGCTCAGTGGTTACCATGGTGTAGCACAGTAGTTAAGTGGTTAGCATGGTGAAGCATGAAGCTCATTGGTTAGCATGATGCAGGATGGTAGGTCAGTGGTTAGCATGATGCAGGATGATATCTCAGTTTATAGCCTGGTGAAGCACGGTGGCTCAGTGGTTAGCATTGTGCAGCATGGTGGCTCAGTGGTTAGCATTGTGCAGCACGGTGGCTCAGTGGTTAGCATGGTGCAGCACAGAGTCTCAGTGGTTAGCAGTGTGCAGCTCGGTGGCTCAGTGGTTAGCATGGTGCAGCACAGTGGCTCAGTGGTTAGCACAGTGCAGCACGGTGGCTCAGCGGTTAGCGTGATGCAGAATGATTGCTCAGTTTGTAGCCTGGTGCAGCATGGTGGCTCAGTGGTTAGCATTGTTCAACATGGTGGCTCAGTGTTTAGCCTGGAGCAGCATGGTGGATCAGTGGTTAGCTCAGTGCAGCACGGTGGCTCAGTGGTTAGCATAGGGCAGCATAAGGGCTCAGTGATTAGCATGGTGCAGCAGAGTAGCTAAGTGGTTAGCACTCCTGCCCTGCAGCACTGGGGTCCTGGCTTCAATTCTCACCGAGTGCAACATTTCTAAGAAGTTTGTATGTTTTCACCAAAATTCAATCTAGGATGACCCAAAACGAATTGTTTTGTTGTGGGTCAAATGTGACATTTACCCAAATTTAAACCACAAAACTAATCACCAGCAACAGAACCTTCTAAAAAGATATTTCCACTACAAGACGCCTCACTTTAAATAAGGTAACTGTAGAAAGATACTGCATGAGTTATACTCTACAGATCCAGATGTAACTCCAGAGCTTCATTCATAATTCTGCTGATTTCATGTTACTAAACAGCAATGCATTATGGTAGTACAGAGGACCGACATTAGACCTGACGATGATGATGATGACAAATGTCCTGATCATATTTCGGGAGGTGTTATCTGGTCCGACCTCAGCGCATCGTGGCTCGTTCAGCGGCCCCTGGTAATTATTTGTATAAGGTTCAACTTCCCATCGAGCTGATCATACACATAGGATAGTAGCTGGATTGTATCTGTATAGACGAGAAGCCCCCAAAAATCTGACACAATGAGGAACTATCGATACCAGGATCTATACAGTGGGTTGTAAAAGTCTAAATCCCCCTTGAACTATTCCTAATTGTTAAACGATACAAACCTCAATGTATTTTACAGATATTATATGTGATCGAGCGACACAAAGCAGCGAATATCTGTAAAGTGTAAAGACAACTATTTGTGCTTCTCCAAATGATTGCAAATTAATAAACTCACCTTTGTAGGACACCTCTATCTGCAATGTATTCAGACCCGGAGTCAGTACTTTGTAGGACACCTCTATCTGCAATGTATTCAGCCCTAGTTAGTACTTTGCAGGACACCTCTATCTGCAATGTATTTACCCTATAGTCGTACTTTGTAGGACCCTCTTTACAAATTATTACCCA
>JAODAL010057030.1:0-22929 GCA_025379985.1 Phyllomedusa bahiana
TTACAAGCCAGGTGTAAACTGCGTGACACCGCTGGCCCTACACATGTGGTTATGGAGCAGTACTTGTGGAGGCTGAGATGGTGGTGGTGGTGGAGGTAGGAGGAGGCGGACATTGGCGCAGGAGCAGCAGTTTGACAACGTGGAGGAGAAAAGCGGTGTCTCCTGTCCAAGTTGTTGGTGTGTGCCTGGGCCGGAAGCACATTCACCCAGTGGGCCGTAAAGGACATGTACTGGCCCTGACCGTATTACAGCTCCAGACGTCCGCGCTGCCATGCACCTTGGAACAAACCGATAAGCTTAAGGACTGGCCCACCTTCTGTTCTACATATTTATGAAGTGCTGGTACTGCCTTTTTGGAAAAGAAATTACGGCTTAGAACTCTCCATCTCGGCTCGGCACAAGCCATTAGTTCTCTGAATGGTGCAGAGTCCACCATTTGGAAAGGGAGGTACTGCAGTATCAACAACTTGGACAGGAGCACGGTCAGCTGCTGCACCTTAGGATGGTTGGACGCATACTGTTTCTCTTTGCAATCGCCTCGCTGAACGACTGCTGGCGCGGCATGAGTAGCGAGGAGCAGGAGCATCTGGACCAGGAGATGATGTCAAAGAGAAACAGCTCCCTCTGCAGAGGTGGTGGAGCCTTGATTGGCTGCAATGGCATGCGTGCCACTGGGCGCTGCTGCTGCTGCTGTTGCTGCGGCGGCAGCATGGACCACCACACTGAGCCACGTTTTCTCCCAGCCACCGATGGTGACGCTGCATGTGTTGACGCAGGGCCGTGGTGCCAACGTTAGCTCCCTGCCACGCTTCACTTTCTGCTTACAGATTCTACATATACCCATATTCGTGCTCCCGGTGTCTTAGCAAAGAACTGCCACACCGCCGAGTATCGGATTTTACCGCCAATGCTCCGCCCTGAGTGACTACAGCTGCCTCGCTGAGCCCCTGTGCGCTACTTTCTTGACCTGCGAAGCGGGTTTTTTTTACCCTGTGGCCGTTGGCTCCCGACCTCACACTGCTGCTATCCTGCTGACTCAGGCCACACGACCCACCTTGCTGGCTGCGCCGCTGCCTGACGCGCAAGCTGACGCCCTCTTCCCCCTGACGATGATGAAGCCCTTGCCTCACCCGGCTCCCAAGTGCGGTCGGCTACATCATCATCTATTTGTGTTTCATCGTCACTGCTGTCCTCATCACCGTCTTAGTATGCAGAGGCTGACCCCTCACAACATGACCTCCCATGCCACTCTCCACATCTATACTTTGCCGCCTACTGCAAGAAGCAGAGGGCTTGGCCCCATTTCTTCGCTGCCAAGTAGCTGCTGACTGCCCTCCTCAAATTGTTCATCCGCGCTATATAGTGGTCGCTGAGCCCAGACCACATAGTAGATCTCTGCTGAGGGAACCGGATGGGACAGAGGCGGGTTGAGGACAGTGAGGCCGCTGACCCGCTCCCCGGGCCATGCCAACTACGGCTTGGTTCTGACGTTCCCACCGACTCTTGGCTGGGGTGGTCAGATGTCATCTGGGAGGAAGTGGATGACCTATCAACCAATCAAGAACCATGGGTTGCTGAACAACACACGGTCCGCTAGATGACAGCGGCAGTTGTGGCCGCACCGAGTGACCCCTGCTGCGACGGCCCCTTGCTGTGCTGCGACCTGGGCCTGGAATGTTTGTGCCTCTGCCACTCGCAGGTGAAGAGCCTGCCACCTCTCTGTCTGACATACTGTTTGTTCTAAAATGTACAGACACTGTTTATGAAGATATCTGTATATGAATAAATACACACCCTGTATTTGAGCCCAAATGAACCCACTAAGAAGCTTGGGTAAACCCTTGGATATAAATTGCGCTCCACAAATGGGCAGGAAAAATTGACTTGTATGTGCCGTTTAAAAACACGTGTATTTTACTGAATATAAAAGCACAAACAGTTTAAAATTTCCTTCGGATAAATTTGCACAGAATTTCTTCTGTGCGGTGAAAAAAAAGTTTCTTTTTACGATACAACTGCAAAACAACGCTAATTTAACCCCCTGGATGTAAATTCGCAAAAGAATTGCGCAACCCGCAAACTAGAATTTGAGGGGTTTTTAAAATTGCATGTTTTCTACGCCACACAACAAGGAAAAAATTGTAATTAACCTTTGCTTGTGAATTTTACAGGAAAAATTTAAAATTTTGGCGTTGAAAAGACGGTTTTTTTGGGGGCACACACCAGCAAAACAAAGAATTAAAACCCCGGGTTAAATTGCGCAATAGAATAGCACCAAAAAAAAAGTGGATTTGTTTGAAAAAACGCTGTTTCTTTTAAAAGAAACAACAGGAACTGGCTTAGATCCCACTTGGGAAATTTAATTATATGCAGCTGCAGTACGCCCCGGATTTTTAAACCAAAAACCCCCAAAAAAAAAGAAATAAATGTTAAAGAAAAATCTCGAGACAACTGAGACACCCCCAGAAATCGCTGTATAAAAAATCATTTTTTCGAAGAGTACGCCGCCGCCCCCTTTCCCCGATCATACATGAGAGCGGGATGACTCCCTTCGGCCCCCACTTATTAGTGCTGACGTACAGAAACCGCCGGGCCTGATTGGGTTCATCCTGCACATGTCAGAGGGTAGCCCTTTTTCCCCCAGAGTGCTTTGCCCCATGTAGCGCCAGTGCTCGCACCCATTTTATCAATCAAAAGCAAAACTTCGTTCACCCGAAGTACCCCAAACTTCGACTTCGTTCAGAACCAAAGTTTTCCTGAAATTCTAAACGAATTCCACTTCGTTAGAATCGATTTGCCCATCTCTAATGGCTTTATACTTGCTTTTAGTTGCTTTTTGATAGATTTGAAGTAGAAAGTCTGTGACTTGTACAAAGGCAAATCGCTCAATCCATCCTGTTGCTCTAGCAAGAGGTAACTGACTAGAACAACAGGATGGATTGAATCCTAAGCTTGAGTGATTTGCCTTTGTACAAATCTATCAAAAAGCAACTAAAAGCAAGTATAAAGCCATGTTTGTATAAATGTATACTTCTATAAATAAATATATAAAGAATATGGAGTAAATAGAGTCTGCACAATCTATGTCATTAAAAGTTTTGTGGAGTCGAGAGGAAGGAACTTGAGTAATGTGGACCAGCGCAGTGACTTGGTGTATTATACAGACTGCCAATTATATATATACATGATAATAAACATTTTCTCCATTTATCATTATTGAAAATTCTGTACCATTTTTGTTTTAGCTGCTACCTTAGTGACCCATAGTGTGCAGCTTGTCTTTAGGAGATCTGACCAGTGACCAGAGCTTTTCCTTGCTGGCCGCACATGCTCAGACATCACTTCTCCTCTCAAGCAGCTACTGTCAGTCTCTTCCCTGCCTAGTAATCACACACATTTACTATTGAGTGAGTGTTGAACCCCTGGTGCCCTCCTTCTACTCCTCTGCTCTGTACTCTTTAGTAATTAGTCAAAGAATGCAGATAACCCCCCCCCCCCCCAAAAAAAAAAAAAAAAAAAAAAAGAAGAAGAAGAAGAATAAGTGCTAATCAGTCCAAAAAGACCTTTGTTTGACTAGAGTCTCTGGAGCGAGCACACTGTGGGAAAAGGCATGGTGATGTCAGGCTTGCTGAGTCACTTGCCACACAGTTCAAGCAAATTATACACGCCCCCTTTTGACGATAATGAAAACTGAAGAGAGGACAAGCAGGATATGAAATGCCTTTGTGGTTAAACCCCTTTAAGCAATCGGTCATTTTCTGAGGACAAATTCCCTTTAAACGCTTAATGCACCATGTCGTTTCTGTATGTCAAGATGCAATGCCTGTTAAAGCACCATGACATATAAAAACTTCATGGTGATTGTGCACAGGAGCTACTGTATGCTTCCACAATCACTGTGGGAGCCAGGCGGTGATTGACAGCCGAGCTCCTGCAGTTGCAGTCAGGTATGGAGATTACTCCATTCCCGGCCGTTTAATCCCTTAATTACTGCAGTCAGCAGGACTGCGGCAGCTAAGAAGTTTGATAGAGGGAGGGAGGCTCTCTCTATCCTCCATCAGCACCCCCGCAATGCAATCGCAGGGTTCCCATGGTTGTCATGACACTTGGGGGGGGAACAGTGGCCTCCAAGATGACTATGACATACTCCTGTCAGGCCCGCCTGCAGGTGGAGCCTGAGAGGCTGAATGACAGTTGACATAATACATTGCAGTACACACATGTGCTGCAATGTACTTTACAAGCAATCTAATGATCACTGAGTACAGTACTGTAGTGGGACAAGTGAAAAAAATAAATAAAAAGTATTAAAAAAAAATTAAACAGTACACATATTTGGTATCGTCACATGCGTAAAGACCTATAAATCTGTCATGATATTTAACCCGTACAATGAACGCTGTACAAAAAAAAATAAAAAATGACAGAATTGCGATTTTTGTTCATCCGCTGCACATAAAATAGAATTAAAAACGATCAAAAAGTCATAAAAATGCCAAATTGGTACCAATGAAAACTTCAGTTTGTCCTGCAAAAGAAAAATCCTTACACAGCTCCATTTACAAAAAAAATTTAAAAGGCATGATAATCAAGATAGTGATGCATAAACATTGTTTTACACATTCTTTTTTTTTAATTGCTATATCATAGAAAAGATATAAATTGGGTATCGCTGTAATCATATCGTCCAGCAGAATGAAACTAACATGTCATGTTTTATTGTGTAAAAGTAGTAAAACATAAAATACTATATACAATTGATATTGCTGTAATTGTACCAACCCGCATAATAAAGTTATCATGTCATTTATACTGCATGGCAAACATTGTGAAAATATAACCTGAAAAATAATGGCAGAACAGCAGGGTTTTTTGTTTTTTTTCTTGGCCCAACCCTATAAAAACTTTGAAACACCTGTGCGCCTGAATGCACAATACACCCCTAGATGAAATCCCTGAGGGGTGTTGGATCCAAAATGGGGTTACTTCTGGAAGGCTTCTCCTGTTCTGATCCCCTGGGGCTTTGCAAATGCAACATGGCACCCACCAAAATCTGTGTTCCAAAAGCCAAATACCACTACCTCTTTTGTACACCCTGACATGCGCCCAAACAGCAGTTTACAACCACATATAAGGTATTGCCGAAATTGGAAGGAATTGTGTAATAAATCTTGAGATTCTTTTTCACCAACATTTCTTGTGAAAATAAAAACAATTGTGCTAATCCTGTTTATAATTATAAAAAAAATAGTTTTTTTACTTTTTTCATTGGTCACAGCTAAAAAAAAATCTGAAACACCTGTAAGGGAAATATACTCACTACAACCCTGGATATATTCCTTAAGGGGTGTAGTTTTCCAAATGAGGTCTATGTAAGTGGTAAGAGTCCGCAAACCTATACTGGTGCCGAAAGAAAATCATAATGAAAATGAGACCCCAAAATCCGGTAAGTGCTCATCCTATTCTGAGGCTTGTGGTTGCGTCAAATAGCGCGCTAGGGCCACATATGGGACATCTCTTAAAACACAGAAATTTCACCTCTTCTTTGCTTTAAATTCTGTGAAACACCTAAGGGGTTAACAAACTTTTTAAGTGTTGTTTTGAATACAAAGAGGTTTGAGGTTTCTAGGATGGAGTCATTTATAGGGGGGTTTAACATACAGACCTCAAAGCTCTGTCAGAACTGTATGGTTCCTAAAAAAATTGTGTTGCATATTTTCTTGAAAATGTTAAAATTTGCTAATGTCCCCTAATGTCGTAAAAAATAAAAGAATGTTTAAAAAATAATGCCAACATAAAGTAGGCTTATGATAGATGTTAATTATCTACTATTTTGTTTGGTATGACTATCTTAAATTTTTAGACTTGGAAGATGGCTATTTTTTTCAAATTTTAACAACATTTTGATAATTTCCACAACCACCCCAGAATTTTATCAACCAAAATTAATTGCTAACCTAAAGCCCAAGGTGCCATCGGAAAACATTCTCAAAATCACATTGATAAGTAAAGGTAGAGGGCGAAAAGGCAAAACAAAAACTCTACAAGCCGTTCTTTCGGTGCTCTCCTTAAGGAGAGATCTTCCTTTCCTGAGCTACCCGATGCCTCCCACACAGCCAGCCAGTATCTTCTCTACTCTGCACTGAAGAGGGACAAAAATCCCGAAACAGCGTTGTCTGTAGATGAGAGATACTGGCTTGGATAAAAAATCCTTTTTGCTTTCTCAAGACTCGGTGGGTCAAAAGCAAATTGAGGATTTGTTACAACCAACAGAAGGCGCTGTGGGCTTCTCAGCCCCTTTCCCATAATGCCTTGTGATATGCAGATGCTAAGTAGAGGGCGAAAAGGCAAAACAAAAACTCTACAAGCCGTTCGTTCGGTGCTCTCCTTAAGGAGAGATCTTCCCTTCCTGAGCTACCCGATGCCTCCCACACAGCCAGCCAGTATCTTCTCTACTCTGCACTGAAGAGGGACAAAAATCCCGAAACAGCGTTGTCTGTAGATGAGAGATACTGGCTTGGCTAAAAAATCCTTTTTGCTTTCTCAAGACTCGGTGGGTCAAAAGCAAATTGAGGATTTGTTACAACCAACAGAGGGTGCTGTGGGCTTCTCAGCTCCTTTCCCATAATGCATTGATAAGTAAAAGCATTAAAAAGTTATTCCCTGTAAAGTGACACCTGTCAGATTTGAATAAATAGGGCTTAGTCCTTAAGTCCAAAACAGGCTTAGACCTTAAAGGGTATATATATATATATATAACATATACCTGGCCAGGTCTGTTGATATTTGTGGGGTAAATAACAGGATATGTTGAAGCAATTGGCGTTCGTTGCATGCCACATTTACAATGTATTTTTTACCATTTATCTAATTGTCCAGGTATTTACTGTATATGTGACTTTGTGTAGTTAGTTTTTATTGTTTTAGGAGATTTCTTCCATAGACAGCTTCACTTTTGCCTATGAGTTATGTCTGATATTATAGTTTAGCACTATTGAAGTGAATAGGATTGCAATGCAATATCAAACACATTCCATATAGGAAGTAGAATAGTGCTACTTCTGGAAGTGGTAAATAATTTCCTATCAAAGAAGACGAAAGTATTATTAGAGTGATACTTTCAATGACTAATCAGAAGTTTCTATTTGCTTTTGTAACCTGTTAAATTCAAGGTGGGTACTGGCTTTTAGTTGCACCTGTTACTGTTGCTATTACTGGCACCTGCAGTCATCAGGTTTGGATTTAAGATGTTTTGAACAATGCGACCATGGCATCTAAATGGAGCACCGCAGTACTGGGTGTTGCATTCTGTAAGGTTGAGTCATTGATGCGTTCATGTCACAGTGTACTATTTGTTATTAATGTGTTTAGTAAGAACTGCACTGTCATTTTGACTATGTTTTTCAGTCACTTGAGAGTTAATGTGGGATGTCAAAGTCTAAAGCAAGGAGTGTTCTTATGGTAACTGGAAGGGGTCAGAGTCTATAAAAGACCCTGTAGTTTAGTTGTTCTAGATCAGGCATCCTCAAACTGCGGCCCTCCAGCTGTTGGGAAACTACAACTCCCATCATTCCCACTGTTATAGATTATATAAATGCATGATGGGAGTTGTAGTTTCAAAACAGCTGTGTCACGGCGCTCGGCGCCGCGGCTCGTCGCGGCCGCCCCCCTGCGCTTACGGGGTCCGGCGCGGGTGCCGCGGCTGCCCGCAGCCGTTGTCCTTCTGCTGTTGGCCAGGAAACCCCGTACTCACCAGTCCCCGCTCCTGTGTCCGGCTCTGACAGCCACCGCGCGCGTACCCGTTGCTTAAGGCGGTTGCGCAAAGGCTGGTCTGGATTTAAAGGGCCAGCGCGCCGTTAATTGGTTATTGATGGCGGCTGGTCCTATTTAAGGTATACGCCCCCAGCACTCTCTGCCAGTTTGTTGGTGTGCTTACCGTGCGTCTAGAGTGTATTGCAGTTTTGCCCTGATTACCCGTGTACCAGTCCGCCTGCTTACGTTTCCTGACCTTGCCTGTTTGCCGCCTGCCCTGACCGTCTGCCTGTCTCTGACCACGAACCTCAGCCGCCCGTCCTGACCTCCTGCCTGTCCCCGATTACATCTCTGGATTACGTCTTTGTACCACGCTGAACCCTGGCTGCCATCGCAAGTCAATCACGTCAGGGGTAACGACCTGTTAGCCTCACGCCGCAGCAAGTCCATCCTGCTTTGCGGCGGGCTCTGGTGAAAACCGGGGGCTACTTAGACTCCGTTCCCTGGTGTGGCTTAGCTATCATCGCTTGCATTGGCCCAGCGAATCCACTCCTACGTTACAAGCTGGAGGGCCGCAGTTTGAGGATGCCTGTTCTAGATATTGGAGGTGGTGGTAGGGAGAGTGAAGTGTGGTTCTACAGGATGTCCTGACAGAGTTCCACGTGAGTCCTTGTTCGGCTCTGGTGGGTATTCCTCCCAGTCAGCCTTTTTACTTCTCATCCCGAAGCCAAAGGAGCCAAAACAGAATTAAGAGAAGGAGAGACCTGATAGCACTGAGGGGGGAACTTCTTCTTGTGGTGGCATTACATGCGGAGGAGTGTGAGTACAAGACTCCTCCCATGGGTAGTAGTTGGCTAGATAAATTTTAAGAAAATTTAAATATTATGGCTTGAAATATGGGGATGGAGAAAAACAAAAATATGCCCGTCATTTAGGGGTTTAGGCAGTTTGCACAAATACAAGGGGTGGAAAAAATTACTAAAACACCCTACCACTTAATCTCCTGCCTGCAGATGTGTTGATGGTCCCTGCATACTGAGATGTATTAAGGAAACACTAGATCTCAGCAAACCCATGAACTCGGCAACTTGGGTCACAGGCGCCTCCATAAGACACACACCAATAATCAAATAATTAGATTTTTAGAAAAACACAAGTAACAACAATAATATATGTGAGACTGAGAAAAGAAAGGGGTGCTAGCAGTGATTTCAGGTGTGTCTGGAAGAGCTCAACTTGGCAATGTTCTAGTTCGATAAATACAATGAACATCACCACACATCATTTATTTGACAAAAAAATTAAGTAAAACTGATAAAGTCATACATGAAAAACTAAGTACACCCCATGAATCAGTAGATTCTAGAACCACTTTCAGCAGCAGTAATAATGATAATAATAATTTACTCTATGACTTTAATTGGGGTATCTCACATTGTTCTGGAAGAATTTTGGCCGAATCTTCATTATAACATTGCTTATGTTCATTGAGGTGTGTGGGCATTTACTTCTGCATAGCTCTCTTAAGTTCTGGACTGTGACTGGGCCACTTCTTTTCTTTTTCAGCCATTCAGTTTTAGATTTGCTGGTGTACTTGGGAACATTTTCATGTTGCATGGCCCATTTTTGACCAAGCTTTAGCTGTTGGATAAATACTTTGCTATACAGAGGAATTCATGGTTCACTCAATGCCTGTCTGCTTCAAATCAAAATTAAATAGTAAGCTAGTGCCAAATAAAAATTTTAAAAAGCCTATGCACACCTTCCTCTGCTTTTCTCTTCTATCGCACTTCTGAATAGAATGTAACCATTGCAGCCACAGGTTGTTCAGAGCTGTTCATTTACTAACAACGATTTAAACGGTAGGGAGTGGCTTATGAATCACATTGTAGAATGATAGACTTTAATTTTTTGGGGAAATGGCCAGTTAACTTTTCCTAGACTGATGGACAGCAACTTTGCTTCTTTAAGATTATTGCTGATGTCTATCTTCTTTGGAAATGTGTTAGTACATGTCTGAATGCTAAAGAACAGCAAACTGACAAAGCTTTTCCCTATATAAAGGTGGTTACATACTGATAATTAAATAGTCAAGGGCGTATGAATAGCAGCATCTGGCTGCTTCTCACTTCTTTAAATCTTATGGAAGTGGTATGGGTATACTTTATTCTTCACACATTGCTTTTGTGTTTCTACCTTGTTTTTGTTAAATAAATAAATAATAAATAAATAAATAATTAAATGGAGTACTCTGTCATGTGCACACTGGATATTGTATTTGCCTAATTTTAAGGCCTTCTAAAAGACTAGATGATTTTCATTATGCCCTGATAAAATGTAAAACTGTAAATCCATAGAATTCAAAGGTAGTGTACTTTCTTTTTCCCATGAAAATATAACAGTATATACTGTATATATATGTACAGTTGGGACAACGGGTAGGCGAAGGTAGGCAACTGCTTAGGGCACCACTTTATCCTAGGCAGGAAGGAGGCACAAGGAAGCATGTATGGGGCTAAATTTTTCCATGGGGGGTGTTATGTGCCTTATTTGTACCAGAATACCTTGTCCCAGTCCTGTGTGTGTACATATATGCCTCCTTGCACCCCCTCCCTGCCTAGGATAAAGTGGCGCCCTAAGCAGTCGCCTACCTTCGGCTACCCGTCGTCCCAATAGAGATCTTTGCATCTTATCTTCATTACATATTTTAATCTTTAATATTGCAGACTATTAAATAAAGTATATATTTTATGATACTGTGTTTAATGGTGACAGGACAAACTCTATTGGTGCCCAAGTTGGTGATTTCCTGAAGTTCAGCATAATGTTCATCACATGGACACTCCCCTGCTGTACCTCTACCAACCAATCCCTAGTGTACTTATTTATACAAAGAAGCTCTGATAAAAAGGTAAAGGCAGATCACTGATTTCTTTTTTTTAATAAATGACACTATTAATTTTTATTTAAAAAAATTAATACATGTTCTGCAGTCAGTACTGTATGTACATGTCCTACCTGCTATAGTCCTACCTGCTACAGATTACTACTGTGCTCTCTGGGTGGCTTATAGATCATCAACAGAAAATAACCATAAAACCCTTGCATTTTTAATTTGTGTATATTTTTTGTCAAGGTTATGTTCCAGAGACATAACTTCTCCATTTGTAGTCTGCACTTATTCAGATTGATGCAGGCACAATACCTGCACAGATTAGAAGCTATAGACAGCAGCAGGCTGGCATAGAGCACAGCTGTGTTCCCAGGAAATGTCTCGGAAGCAGCTTAGTTGTCTGCAGACAAGTACCTTTCTATGCCCGCTGTAGATTTATGAAGCTTCCTCCACTTCCAGTTTTTCACATTTATAACAACTTGATTACAAATTGCCCAGGCCAGCAGACTGGTAAGGATGAAGCGTGGGAAACCAAACCAATGTGGTTTATGGTCGTCTTCTCTTTAGCTTTTAAAAGCTTTAAAATCCAAACACTCAGACCAATGCAAACAGAACAGTGCTCAGTAATAAATATGCTGATTGATTTTCAACATTTCCCAAAACATTTTCACCAGGAAATATTATTAAAGCATATTGGGAATGTTGATAAGGTCATGTGGGTTAGATATAAAAGGATGACTATATCCAAAGAAAATTATAAACAAAATAAAATTAATTCTAAAATATTTATTAGAAAACATTCTTCAAGGGTATGTTCACACGGCATATTTGGAGGGCATATTTCGGCATGTAATTGCGCTGCATTACGCCCGAGGTACGCCCCGCAAATAAGGTACCATATATACTCGAGTATAAGCCGACCTGAGTATAAGCCGGGGCACCTACTTTTGCCCCAAAAAATGGGAAAACTTATTGACTCGAGTATAAGCCTAGGGTGGAAAAATCAGAGGATACTGGTAAATTTAAAAATAAAAATGGATACCAATAAAATTTAAAATTTGGCAGTTTACATGCCCCCAATAGGCAATTATAGGCGGAATATATGGCCATAATTTCAGGTATAGGCAGGTTATGGGCCCCATAGGCATGTAAATAGGCAGTTATATGTCCCCCATAAGCGAAATTTTAGGCAGGTATTTGGCCCTATACGCAGGTAATAGGCAAGTATATGGCCATTAGACAGGTAATAGGCAGGTATATGGCCCCATAGGAGGTATAGGGCAGGCTGTAGGCAGGTATAGGGCCAGCTGTAGGCAGGTATAGGGCAGGTATAGGGCCCGGCTGTAGGCAGGTATAGGGCAGGCTGTAGGCAGGTATAGGGCCAGCTGTAGGCAGGTATAGGGCCAGCTGTAGGCAGGTATAGGGCAGGTATAGGACCGGCTGTAGGCAGGAATAGGGCTGGCTGTAGGGCAGGTATAAGCATCTGTAGGCAGGTATAGGCATCTGTAGGCAGGTATAGGGCCAGCTGTAGGCAGGTATAGGGCCAGCTGTGGCAGGTGTATGGGCTGGCTGTAGGCAGGGTAGGGCAGGTATAGGGCCAGCTGTAGGCGGGTTTATAGGGCCAGCTGTAGGCAGGTTTTAGGCAGCTGTAGGCAGATAAGGGCAGGTATAGGCAGCTGTAGGCAGGCATAGGCAGTTTAAAAAAATTTTCAAAAACACACCTTTACCTGCTCCCCGCTCCCTTCGTCTCCCCACCGCTTCCGCCCTTCTCGCTGCTCCGGCCTCCGCGCGATTCCTGCATTTTCTGGGCACAGGCGGGTAAACGTCAACAGGCCGCGCATGCAGCGTGATGACACACGCTGCCTGTGCCGGAAACTGCGGGCCGCAGACGCCCGAGTCCACTGCAGAGCACAGAGCGCTCGCCTTTTGCCCCGCAGTGGTATCCCTTCACCTATATGCGCTCCGGAGGAGTCGCATGTAGGGAAGGAATCTTTGGACAGTGCCCGGGCCAGCGCAGCGCCCGGACACTGTGCGCTGTACTCGGCATTCAGCTTTTATGCCTCCCTGGGAGCCGCATATAACTGAAGCGTCCCTGTCAGCCCCAGGCCATGGCAGAATGCCCGAGTGCCGACAGTGACTCGAGTATAAGCCGAGGTAGAGTTTTTCGCTCATTTTTTTGTAAAAAAACTCGGCTTATACTCGAGTATATACGGTAATTAATAGCTCTCATTGAGAGCTATGATTACCCGACGTTTCAGTGTTGTTTCCAGAAAACACCTTATTACTTTTCTACCATTGGGACCCACTTTATCCCTAATATGAGGATCTCACGCTGTCCCTCACTTGAACAACCATGGTAAAGAAGAGCTGCAATGGAGAGATGGTCACGCATGCTGCCACTCCATTCAAATTCTATAGGTGCGATACAAATTGGTAAGTCTAATAAACATGTTTGCTGGGAATATACCATATGCCAGCAGTTTTTTGACCCTCAAACCTCGTTAACTTAAAGGGATTGTCTCAGTACATTGATTCAATCTTACTCACCCTGCTTTCTTGGTTTCACTTTAAATTCCAGGGCCGGTTTTACCTGGCTTCCCTAGGCTGCAGTAGAAGCCAGGTCTGTAGCTATAGCAACCATGTGCTGACAGCCTATCAGGAGAGATCAAACAGGTCAGTAGCTATAACGACCTGAGGAGCTGATGCAGCCCATACAAGAGGGGATATCTCAGAATAGGTAGGACACTGTTAATAGACATATATTGCAAAGTGACTTGTTTTTTTAAAGATCTTTAACATAAAAAGCAATCCTTGTAGTGAGACAACCCCTTTAAGATAGTTTAAAAATAACTTGGTGAATAGTTATGCGATTTACGTGACTAAGGAAAAGAAGATTTAATTCCCTTTGTTTCCCACTGTTACTCCCTTGCTGTGAAGCTTCCTTGGCTCTTTGCTGGGAGCAAGCCCTCCCCTCCACTCTTCAGTGATGGATCTAGTGTCCATCCTAAAGACCCCTAGATGCCATGCAACTGCCTCAAACAACTCTTTGGACTATCAGCTCAATTTGGAATGGTTAATTGCTAGTTCTCCATAAAACTGAGTAGAGGTGTAACTTAAAGGGGATGTATCGCTTCTTTAGTTCGGCTGATTCATACTGCTCTCAGCTTCTTAACTCCCACCCCCCATCTCTGAGTCCACATGTCACTGTGTCTCTCCCTATGCAGTCTTATTTTGTAAGAGCTGTATACATACCACAGGCTGCATTCTATCTAGACTGAGCACTGATCTTGTCTCCTCTCACAGCTGCAGATTTGTTACAGTTGAATCCAGTGTTCCTATGAACGGCACAGATCTCCCTACTATGCAGGAGAGTTAGGCACCTAGAATATTTGTGCCCGTTTTCTGATTGTAGAATCTGCTGCAGTGTGTTTTCTGCTAGTGTGCAGAGAGAAATTGCTACGGCCCTTAATCTGAGTCAGGCAGGGATCGACACATAATTGTGCTGTTTACTGATTGTAGAAGCCCTGCAGTGTTATTCTGTTTCTTCTGGCTGTGTAGAGTGAAAATGTGCCGGTCCCTTACTCTGAGTGAGACAGGAAAGCAAGCTCCATGAATACAGCTGACACGGGGCGAGGGGGGGGGGGGGGGGGCTGAACAAATGTAAATGAGCTCTCAGCTTGTGAAATGCAAGAGGGGGGATCAGACCAGCACTGGATATCAGTGTAAACAGAAACAGAAGATAAGGGATCCTGTGATAACAAGACAGCTTTGCTAATGACATCTAATTGCAAAATTACTTGTTTTCACTGTCCCCTTATTCTGAAGGCCATTCAATGAAATGATACAACCCCTTTAAAGCTCCTTGGCCATAATGCAAAAAGTGAATTGGGGCACCAGCTACCATGTGTGATTTACAATACTGTAAGGGCTTTTGGGCCCTTACAGTCTGGTCTGGTAGCATCTGTTACCTCTGCATCCTTTACAACTGAGCTTCACTTGGTGGCTGGCACAGAATATACTTTGCTGAGAGCTTGTGCCTTGTGAGCTGATTACATTCTGTTTCTAGAATTCAGTGCTGCTTTGCTTAGTTTTCTGGGTCCAGGTAGCTAGAGCCCTGTTTTTTCTTTAGTTATTTGTTGCTTCTCTTTTGCCCTGTGTCAGTTTTTCAGTGTGTTCTATTCCTGAGTTCTTTGATGGTTCTGTGCTGTTGGGGTTAGGGTTAGCATAGCTTAGAGATATTGGTAGGGATATCATCACTGATGGAAAAGGGCCATGATGTTCTAGTGCTATGGAAAAGTTAGGGACAAAGTTAGGGAAACCTAATACACTTGAATTAGGGCAGAAGGGTTATTGTAAATTGTACACTATTCTGAAGAGATGGTTTTTCAGGTTACTTTTGAAACTAGTAAAAAATGAAAGGATCTATGTTTGAAGGAGTTCCAGATACGGGGACCCCGGGAGAAGTCTTAGGAACATTTGAGTAAAGGGCTGACAAGGGGAGAGCAAGAAAAGGCCGAAAGGGGAATTGCATGGGGGGATGAGGGTATTGTGAATTTAAAAAGGGGTTTTTGCTCACTAAAAAGGATTGCTTTTTATGTTAAAGATCTTGCAAAAACAAGTCACTTTAATTGGTCCATTAACATGCCACCTATTCCAAAATCCCCCTTTGTAGGACAATCAGCTTCTCAGGCACTAAAGCTACAACCTTTTTCAACCTCTAGAACGCCACACTGGTTGCATAGTTACAGATCGCTTCTACGCAGCCTAGTAAAAAGCCAGTAAACACGCCCCCAAAATTCAAAACGAAACCAAGAAAACGGGACTGGGAAGATGAATCAATGTAGTGAGACAACCTCTTTAAGGCAGATATGTATGTCTGGGAGAGCTTGTGGAGAGCCTTAACTGTCATTGTTAGTAGCTTGAACTAATTCGCAATTTTAAAAGGGAACGGGTGGATCAGTTGGGTAGCAGAGTTAAGGGTGGATTGAAGGGGCGCAAGAGTACTAGAGTACTAGATAGGAGGCCACAGAAAAGAGTTTTGCAAATAAATAGAGGGTGAAAAAAAAACAAGTAATTTGTAGAGTCAAATCCAAAAGAAAGGAGCGGATTCAGGAAATATTTTTCAGGTGGAGGCGGCAGGAGGTGGTCAGGGCTTCTGTGTGTGGTTTGAAGGACAGGGGCAGAGTCAAGTGTTATCGCAAGGCCCAAAAACTTTTAGGCTGGGGAGAGCATGGAGTCATTGACTGTGATAGATTGGTCAGATGTAGAGGTGGAAAGGGATGGGGGAAAGATGATGAACTCTGTTTTCGCCATATTTAGTTTAAGAAATCGGGAGAAGGAGGAGGGGGATACGGACGAACCCTGGGCCCCAAAAGCAGAGATTTGACACTGGGGCCCAAAAAGTAGATTTGAGTTTTTTTTCAGATACAGGTGGTTTCGAATTCAGGATGCATAGTTCACCAAGGCCAATAATATAAAGAAAGAAGAGTAGTGGGCTCAGGACTGTCTTTTAGGGGACCCCAACAGAAAGAGTGCGAAAGAAGGAGGTGTGTGTGAGAGATAGTGAATGTCCGATCAGAGAGTTAAGAGGCGTTCCAAGAAAGAACCAAATCTGTGATGGCAAGGGAAGAGATAATTTGTAATAGTAGTGAGTGATCAACTGTATCAAAGGCAGAGGACAGCTATGGAAGGAGGAGCACAGAGTAGCCTCGTGAGGCTTTTGCTGCCAACAAGTCATTGGCAATTTTCGTTAGGGCAGTTTCTGTAGAGTGTTGGAGTCAGAAAGCAGATTGCATAGAGTCAAGAAGTAACTTGAAAGTTACATGCTGTACTCTGTCAAATTATTTAGTGGTGTAAACAACTTACTCTTGCTATAGCAAAGTTTTGATTATTACTTTTGAGTTGAGATACTTCAGAATTGCTATAATAATTAGTAGTGCGCAAATAGGTTCCCATGCCCT
Source organism: Phyllomedusa bahiana (assembly GCA_025379985.1). Lineage (NCBI taxonomy): Eukaryota > Metazoa > Chordata > Amphibia > Anura > Hylidae > Phyllomedusa > Phyllomedusa bahiana. Next base: position 16,606 of record JAODAL010057030.1, read on the forward strand.
AACACTATCCCTAACCCTAAATTAGATTAGGAGTTTTTCCATCTTTTACCATCCCCTGACACCCCTGGTCATTCCTTACTCTCAGTTCAGTCAAAATTCTGGTCTGACGCCACAAAGAGAAAATTCTTCTCTCCTTCTGGTTGACAAACTATTGTTATTGTGTAATGGTAGGTTAACCCTTAAAATCCAGTAAAAAACCCGCTGTCTTGGGGTTATACTAGATTCCGATCTGTCCTTCATACCATATATCCAATCCCTTGCCCGCTCCTGTCACCTGCACCTCAAGAACATCTCCAGAATCCGTCCTTTCTCACTGTGGAAACAACTCAAACTCTCATTGTTGCTCTTATTCATTCTCGTCTCGACTACTGCAACTCCCTGCTTATCGGTCTCTCTCTCTGTAAACTCGCCCCTCTCCAATCTGTCCTGAATGCAGCAGCCAGGCTTGTCTTTCTTTCCAGCCGCTATACTGATGCCTCTACCCTGTGTCAGTCACTGCACTGGTTGCCTATCCAGTACAGGATACAACATAAACTCATCACTCTCACTCATAAAGCTCTCCACAACGCTGCTCCTCCCTACATCTCCTCCCTCATCTCTGTCTACCACCCTACCCGCTCTCTCCGCTCTGCTGATGATATCAGGTTACACTCATCAATCATCCGAACCTCCCATGCCCTCTCCAAGACTTCACAGTGCGGCACCATGTCTCTGGAACATGCTACCGCGGGCGATCAGGCACACTCAGAACTCTCATAGCTTTAAAAGGGCCCTGAGAATACATCTTCTCACTCTGGCCTACCAGAATCCCTAATGCTAACACCCCCCCTCCCCCCACACTCCCTAGCGCACTCATCTCATTTTCGGCACTTAACTGTATATAGATGTACTGTCAGGGTGGCAGGTTCATCCGAATTCTATGTAAAACAACCCCATATTTATGTCACATGGCTGGACCATTGTAAATCTAGCACATCTTACCCTTCGTCTCTCCCGTACACCCTAATAAAATTGTAAGCTCTTGCGAGCCCGGGGGCCCCACACCTTTTGTTTTCCCTTTTCTTTAAAATTAAAATTTAATTGTAATGTCGTACCCTTTTTCCCTCCAAACCCTAAAGTGCTGTGGGGAAAAATGTTTGGGGGCTAAAAATAAAGATTATTATTAAAATTTTTATTATTAAAACCCCAAAACAGTTTTTTGTGTTTGGGATTTAAAGCTGAAATTTTTTGGCAATGGGGGTTTCTCAAAAATTTAATTCACGTCGGCCAAGTCAAATAATGATTTTGGGGGTTGAATTTAACATTGACCTGAATCCGAAGAACAACACTAAATACAATATTACAACTGATGCCAAAACTGCCTTTTTGGGCACCGGGGTAACTGATTTATTAATATTGATAAATGTCACCATTGTGTCCTACAATCCCCCTTTGAGAATGAAAAAGAAAGACTATGGATGGGAAATAAAAAACAGCTGACAGCTAAGATATTTTTTTTTCCCCTAGTGACAACACAAAAAACAGACTTTAAATTTTAAAACCCAAATTTCCCGTAAGGTTGCCTTAGACTAGATCCTCTTAACATTACAAGCCCCTGATATTTCAATCTGCTATATTTCATTGATTTAGAGGTATAAGATCAAATATAGGTTATCTGTTCTGTGGACCCAGTTACTGTAATGTAATAAGAAAGGGTTGAGTGCCCAAACCTCGGGGACAGGGACTGAAATTTGACCCAATTACTTTTTAAAAAATTTTTGGTAACCCCCAACACTGGGTTTTTATTTATTAGTTTTCCCAAAAAATTCTCGAGGCAAAAATGCTTTTTATCACAAAAACAATAAAGCAAATGCACAGCATTAATCCTGCAAAGATAACAAAAGGGCGAGCGCCCGGGGAAATTTCGTCTGACCCTTTTAAACCCGGGGAAAAAAAGAAATTTTTCCAATAATGATAACGTGTTTAAAAAATTCACCTTTTTTCTTCCAAAAATTTTAAAGTTTCATATCCATTTGTTAAATGGGAGTGTCTTATATAACCACTGGTATTACCAGTACAATGACACCTATAAGCACTGTAATATCAGGCTAGGAAAAAAAAAAAAAAAAAAAAAACCACCCTGGGGACAAAAAACCGTAAAAAACCCAAAACCAAAAAAACGCTTTAAACCCGGAAGAAATTTTGTCATTTGTTTTTTCCAAAGCAGCGGGGAATTCTGATTTAAGTTTTTGAGGGGTTTTTTAGTTTTTTATTGAGGATTTTGGTGTTTTTTGGGCAGTTTTTCGGGTAGTCTTTGCAAAATTTTCCAGAGTTTTCCAAAAATACAAAAACGATAAAAGCCCCCTCAACAATGAAATGACAGAAAAAAAAAATTTATCCTCTACCCCAACCTGTAAAATTATGTGCGGCTTAGGGAAAAAGCCATTTAATTTCCCGTCAAGCCTTAAATTTGGCGATCTGTTTGATTGAGGGGTTTTTGTTAATACGAATAGTGCATACCCAGCAAAGCCAGGTCCCCCAGTATTTTTTTTGATATTTTTTAGATGTATTTTTAAATTTTAATTTTAAATTTGTTTTGGTCCCTTTTTTGGTCCATTTTTATCTGTAAAATTCCCTTTATTTTTCCCCGACCCGTTTCCCTTTTTGTGGGATCGAAACATGGGGGGTTTTGGGACGAAAAGGGTTTTTAAAATGGGGCCCCTTGTAAAAAGGGTAAAGTTGGACAGGAACGCCCTTATGGGGGCGATAAACCTGGTTTGGGTCGGGGCCCCAAATGCCTGTGGGGGCCACATAGGTTATCCAATTTTGTGGTTGGCCCCCAATTTAAATTTGTGTTTAAAGGAGATCCCTGCACTTAAATAAAATTTTTTAAATATTTTAGTAATAAAAGTTAAATTGAAAGTTTTATGACTATATCCCTTTTTACTAAATACTAAAAACCAAAAAATCTGAGGGAAAAACCCTTGCTGTGTAGACATCCCCATGACTTCAATGTAAATTTTCTCCCGGGGAGCCCGGGGCAGATTTTTACAACATGGGTTTCCCAAAAATACAGCTTTTTTAAAAAGACCAAAAAAAAAAGAGCTTTTTTAAACTGCAGGTTTGTTTTTTGTATTGAAGTCTATGTGAAAAAATTTTTCCCCAGATTTTTTAGAGGGTAGGGCTTCAAAACATAGGCCCAAAAAAAAACCGGGCGAAAACCAAAACCTAAAAACGGCTTTTTTAAAACCCATTTTGGGTTTTTTTTTTTGTCCAAAGCAGCTGGTTTTCTGACAAGGTTTTTTTGGGGGGTTTTTTGTTTTTTGTTTTAGGTTTTTTTATGGGTTTTTTGGGGAGTTTTTTTTGGGGACCCCTATGTTAAAAGTTTTCCCCCAGATTTTTTTTTCCCAAACACAAAAACCCTTGCTATGTAGACAGAGCCCTAATTTCAATTGTAAATATTTTGGGCCCAAATCTGGCAGATTTTTTCCCAAAAAGTTTCTAAAACCAAAACCTCCACCCTTTTAAAACGGGTACAAAAAAAAAAAAAACTGTGTAGACGGGTTTTTATTTTTTGCATTTAAGTCCCATGGGGAAAAGTTTTTTTCTGTCAGATTTTTTAAGGTTTCTAAATAATAAAAACCACAAAAAATCTGCCGCAAAGCCTGTGCTGTGTAGACGTAGCCCTTGGCAGGAAAGGGGTAAACAATCATCATCAAATTTAAACTGCTTTCACACTGCGCGTTTTGGTGCAATTTTTAAATCAGACTTGGGAAAATTTTTGAGTAATTTCCAACACCCACGACACAGGAAATTGTCCCAAAAAAAGTAAGGTTCACTCTTTAAAATTTAAAATTCCATAAAAACATGATTAAAAACATCCAAATGTCATGGTAGTTTACGCAGTTTTAACTGTGCTCCAATTATGTGCCTTTATTACCAGCAAGCTTTTTCATTTTATCTAAACTTTTTGGAAAGTGAGTAAAAATTAGGTGTCTGTAAGCACAAACTTCCAACACAGCATTGATTATTTACTTGAAACCTTTCCAAACAATTTAAAACTAAAAAGAACTTGCTGGAAATAAAGGCATTTTAAATTTGAGCGCAGTTAAAAACTGCCCCAAAACGCACTGTGTGAAAGAACCCTTAGGCCTCGTTCACACGGCTTTTTTTCCCGGGGTTTGGGCGGTACTCGCGCCGTATTTGCGCTGCAGTACGGGGCCAATCCTGGAGTAATTACGGTAACCCTCTCTCATAGAGAACATATTCCGTCCTCCTCCCCGCTGGGGCGAATCCCCGGGGGGGGGGAGAAAGTGACATGCACATTATTTACGGAGCACACAAATCCGTCGGGAATAAGCCGTGTGAACACGGCCTTAGAGCTGCTTTAATTATCAATGAAAAATGTATTGACATACAGAACGATCAGCAACATAAAAAAAAACTCCCAGGGTGGTTTTTTTGGGTTGGGGGGTGATGTTTGGCTGGGTTCATGTTTCAGTGTTTGGGTCAATATTTTACATCAGTATTTGTGAGACAAAACCAGGTGAGGAACCTACACTGAAAAAAGGTATTATGGAAAGATTTGCATTTTCTGTGTGTTTTGGATCAATTCCTGATATTGGCAAACAAAAAACAACGTGAACCCAGCCCTAGGCAGCAAATAAACATTGTGGGCGACATGTCCGAAAATTTATGTCGCTACGGCAGTTTTTAGGTAAATTGTATAGTGCACCTGAAAGTACAATCCTCTCAAAAATCTGGCATCTGGTATACCTTGCATACTAAACTTAATGTGCCTAAGAAGGCGCATTTCGTCAAAAATGCACCTTGCCAGCCGCCGCTGTGTATCATTTCCACAAAAGTGATCTTGGGAGTTTTAATGGCCTATGGAAGTGTATTCCGTAACGGAGGGCATAACGAATCATTACATTTATGTAATCCCTTTCATGGGCACTTTGCTAGGAGGCGCACAGCGTATCATTGCTACATATGTAATGTGCCTTTTAGCGCATTAAAAATGCGTTGTGCGGGGCGATAATTGCCTTTTTTTGGTATATTACAATTCATTTACAATCAAGAATATGGCGTAAACAGTATTTTTAGCATAAAATAGACCTAAAACAGGGTGCTTGTTTATTGGGACATGTCGCCCTTTATGTGCTGGAAACATCTGAGCAACTTTGTCAAGGACAATTTGTGACAATTAGAAAACTTGATCAGTTGATCTCCAAAATGGCAGGTCTTGTGGGGTGTTCCCAGTATATTCTAGTTAGTACCTATCCAAAGTGGTCATGGGATCACTCACAAAAGCTACCAGCCCCCAAAAAAGCCTGTTTAGCAAAAATTCTGAAACAGAAAAAAAGGGGGTTTGTCCATAAAAAAAATTCTATTCTTTGGGGGGCCAAGGAAGGCCCAAAATAGAAAAAAAACTAGCTGCCCCCAACACCCCCGTTTCTCCTCTTTACTTTCCCGGTTCATTCCCGACACAAAGAGGGGCTTTACTCTATTTTAATGATGAAGCCCGGGGGCCCCCCTTTTTGTCTGGACAAAACCCGAAAAACAAAAGGGGCACTTGCCAGAAACTTGGGAGCCACAGCGGCAGTGGACAGCTAGATAAGTACTAGTTTATTTTTGACCACCCTAGGCCGCATAACATTTTTTTTTGGTTTTTACTGGACAACACCTTTAATGCTGGTTATAATAGAAAAGTGTCAGAACACACAGTTTTTTTTTTTAAAATGGGCATATAGCTAGAAAACCCAAACAAAGTTATCGGTTAACCTTTTTTCCACTCCAAAAAACATCACATGAGCACGAAATAGAACACAACGTTTCCAGGGGATTTGCCCCCTTTTTCATGCAGAGTAGAACTTACTTGTTGGTTGGGTAAGAGGCGAGGGTGGAATATCTCTCCGTGGGGAGAGCCATCAATAAATTGGTCTGTGTGAGGATTTACTCGCCTTTCGCTGACTGTTTAGACTGTAAGGCTCCTGCGAGCTACAAGTTAAGAGGGCAACACATCCAAAGAGTGCTGTGGAATCTTCAGTTCTTTTCCCAGAAGTCTTTACTTTATGCAAAACAGTCAGTGAGGTCTGAATGGCAAGTAAATTCCTAGCAATTTACAGGATTTTCGCCTGCTTGCAGTCAATGAATTGGAAGATTCTAAGGTTATGTTCACACGGTGTATTGCTACGCCAGGTGTTTTAGAAGTACACGCCCGGGCCCATTCCTTCCCCTTATCGCGCCGTAACGCCACGAAGAAGTGGAATGTCCCTTCTCTCTCCCGGTGTACAATGCGCGCATTGTAAGCCGGAAACGACTAAATTTATACTTTCTCTGAAA
>JAODAL010057031.1:0-22928 GCA_025379985.1 Phyllomedusa bahiana
TAGTGGGGGGGAACCCCGCCCTGAAGAAGGGCGACCCCACTCACGGACCTAAACCTACCAAACCATAAACAACCCTAATCTACGCACAAAATATATAACAATACATCCCTAAAAAACAGTGATAACACAATGAAACAAAAATCTAAACAATAAAGGTGCAACCCAGTAATAAAGAAACAATACAAAAACAACCAAATAACTGAAAACAAAAATATAAAAAGGTGAAAGGGATGCTAAGATAAATAAGCACAATAATATATGCTATCAAAAAGGGGCGAAATTGCTATCAATTAGAATGTCACATAAAAGATAAGCATAATTCAGTAAACGCTCCGACGCGTTTACCCCGGCAATAAAAGATCGAGTTCATCAGGGAACAGACAAAGATATCGCAGAAGCTTTAAGAAAACAAAAAACTTACGTCCCTTAAAGTAGATAGGTGATGATGCTGCCAGATATCTAAGGTGGAGGTCTATGATATTAGACCTAGTATCCAATGCATGGTAGGATAGCGGGTGTATGGTAGGCAGAACCCACCACACCAATGAGCTAACTTAAATAGTATTAAGCGTTTCTACTCTCCTGATTGATGAGAAGAAACGTTTATGAAGACGCCCGATTTTTCAAGACAGGAAGGAGAATTACATACAAATATCGATAGATTTACTACTCTCGTAAAAGAGCGTAAACATAATCAATTCGTGAGAGATCTCACAGAGTTTAGGGAGAATAGAGCTTATATCGATATTAACAGAGCCTACCGTACTCCAGACACCGAGCCGTCTTCGTCAGAAACAGACTTGTCTGACGGAGAATCTAGACATCTAAAAAGGCCATTCCATAGATCTCCATACCGGACACGACAAAAATTCACTAACCAAATAAGATGGGTGCATGAAAAAACGTGTCGGCAAAAAACAAGACACTCATACATCTGGTCCCTCTACCTCTGGATCAGTGCAATCTGTCTCTCAGGCCCAGGAAGGTTTGACGACGCAGGATACCAACAGTATCCTGGCCTCTACTCCCCCTCAGGCTTCTTCTTTTTTAAAAGAAAACCTTCAAGTCAAATAATACAACATAGTCCCTTTTACTTCCTCAAAAATGAATCAATGCAGATTATTAATTTATCCTAACCCGCTCTCTTACAAATCTAGAGATGCAGATTTTGAATAGAGGCATATCTTTTGTACCAAACACACCTTTTTCTGCTTTTAATTGGATTAAGGATATCTCCTTATTCGCAAGAAAATTGAAGTGGAAAACATTTTTAAACTTCATGAAAGAAGACAATGCCTAGAATTAGGTATTGATCCTGTAGATTTTCAGGACCTCAGATTGTTATCGGAACTTTTTGAGGAAGGAGAAAGGGATAGATCCAAGGGCCCGTTTTCGCAATTCCGTTTTAAAGCCCCCCTTAAAGAAATTAATATTGACCCTTTGTAAAAGTATTTTGTGATTAAAATTGAAAAACTTATTTTAAAGGGCAACACGCGCCTAGATATATAATTTATCTAAAGATGGTATTTTGCCCTCAAAAATCTTGAACAGGATATTTTTAAATTATTATCAAACCATCGACAAAGGGGCAACATAGGTTTTTAACCACAAGATTTTTTTAAAAATGTGTTAGTGTATTCAAGCCTACAGGTTATACGTTTTACCTCAGATCCCCCCTTTAAATACAAAAAAGAATTAGATCTTATCCTACGGATGCGTTATCAATAAAACTGATTGAATGAATGAATTTTTTTCATGTCTTTTCATCCCCCAGATGCTATTTTTTTTGGTCCCCTAAAATCCTAAAGGTTGGGCACCACTAAATGTGACCGATCGTTTGGGTTTTATAATAATCTTACCCCAGAAGTGGCTTATAATTGAATCTATTCTGCTTTCTTATGTACTGCGTGATCCTTCATTAGGACACCACGATCTCCTTTTGAAACTAGAGGGTATGTTTGTTAAACCCTGGGTATGGTCTGTAGCTTTCGATGTGAGGCCTTTTTGTTCTATCCCAATGAATTTGGTTTGAAAGCAGTTCGTCTTTTTTAGACAAAGGAGTAATTTCCCCTTTCATGATCAGGAAATTTTGGTTTAAAACCTTCTTTTTGTTCAAACCCAAAATTTCTTTTATTTAAGGTCGCTAAACCCAAAGCTAGGGGGGGGCTATGGGGGCCCCTGTGCTCCTCTTTCGCAAATCTCTTCCTGGGTTGTGGAAAAAATCCCTTTGTTTTCTGAACTAAAATCAAGATTTATCAGAGAAATTTTATTCTGGGGCCGTTACATGATGACATTGTTTTCTTTGGTCAGGTACTGTAAAACCTGTTCAATGATTTATTCCCCGGTTGAAAATCAACTCGATGGCCTGAAGTTTAGTTACTAATCGGGGCCTGGAGCTGGTTTTCTTGGACATCATGATTAAAAAAGCACACAATGGTCCCGGAAACTGCCTTTTATGGAAAAACCCGGTGGTAAAAGTCTTTTTAGATGGGACAGTGCACAAATTGTTCCCTTACGCCCATGGCCAGTAAATAGCCCGGCGAAAAAAGGGTTTCCCCTTTAACTTCCTTCAAAAAAGAAGGGGAGGGTGCTTAGAGCCTTTTTCCCCCAAAGAAGTGGTTTCCCCAAAAAGGCTGAAGGGGGGCCATGTTTGGGGGCCCCCAGGGCCGACGTTTTTATTTGTTTACAACTAAAAAAAGTTTCCCCAGAATGATCACGAAATAAAAATTATCCCGCCTTTCGATAATGCCCCGGAACAGGTTTTTCAAAAATTGTTAAAAAATTTTGGGCGGGGTTCAAAAAAGATTCCCCCTTTTTGTTTAAATTTAGGCACATCCCCCGAATTTTTTCAGCGAGGGAAAAACTCGGGGGGACCTTTTTTACAAATCATTTTTGTCCCCCCGAAATTCCCAAGGATCGGGGACGCAGTCCCCATCCTTTGGGACTTACAGAGGGGGGGGATTTAAACTTTCGGTTTATTTCAGTCTCCCAAAAAGGAAATTTTAAAAATTTTCCTACGGGTAGGGAAATTTTAAAACCTACCCGCTAGCAAATTTTTTAAAAAAACCGGGGTGTAAAATTTATCAGGCCCTGAATGTCCCCCAAGTATGTGGGTTAAAACCCAAATGGAATTTAAAGGTGCCCCCATATTTGGGAAAATGTGGGGAGACATCCGAAATAAAACGGGACACCCCCTTTTGGACAACACCATGAATTTTCAAAATTTAGAGAACCCCTTTTCCCGTGACTTTTTTTTATAATTGAAGTGGGTCATCCAAACAGTTTCGCCAAAAAAGGATTTTAAAAAAAAGGGTTTTTCAGAGTGAGGCCCAAATGGCTTTTGTTAAAACCCTATACCAAATTTTGGGTTTTAAATTTTTTTTCCCTTTAATTTTTCATCATTTATTTATTTTTGTTTGTTGGTACTTTCATTTTTTTCTTTTTTTCTTATTTTTTTTTTTCCATTTTTTTCCTTTTTTTATCAAGTTAATTGTTTATTTACTCACCTCCTTAACAAAAAATTTCGCTTTCTTCTCTTCTTGTAAACCAACGGGGCAATTTTTGACATCATTTTTATTTTTTTCCGTTTAAAATGTGTTTTTATTTTTTTTCCCTCTGTTTTTAATTGGGTTTTTATTCATGCTTTAAAAATTTGTTTTTAGTTTATTTTTTTTCTGGGCAGGGTTTAAAAACCGGGGGTGTTTTGCCACTATAAATCTTATATTATTCCTTTATTTGGTATTTTGTTTCCCGGGGAATTTTCGGTCCAAACCTGGAAACTGCCGCCTTCATTGCGCCCTGCAAAAATTTTTTTGCGCCGCTAAAATGTGTTTTTTTAAAATTCCGGCGACCCCTTTTAGTAGTTCTTTTTTGTGCACCTTTTTTTCCACGCCCCGTTTTGCAGCTGCCGCCCGGCGCACTACTCATTTCCCGGGCGCGGTTTCATACACTTTTCTTCTCATCCAAAACAGGAGGTAGAAAAAACTTAAAACTATTTAAGTTTGTCATTGGTTTTGGTTTTCTGCCCAAACCATACAAACCCCAAACCTAAAATTTCCCTTTGGGTTTCTGGTCTAATATCATAGACCTCCCCCTTAGAAATCTGGCATTTATCAAACCCATCTACTTTAAGGGAAAATAAGTTTTTTTGTTTTCTTAAAGCTTCTGCGATATCTTTGTCTGTTCCCTGATGAGCCCGATCTTTTATTGCCGGGGGAAACACGTCGGAACGTTTACTGAATTATGCTTATCTTTTTTGTGGGAATTTTTAAATTGATAGAATTTCGCCCCTTTTTTAGATAAATTTTTGAAAGGGTAGGTAGTGGTTTCCCAAAGGCCCCCCGCCAAAACGATGGCAAAAAACCGCGCCAGGGGGGCGGGAGTCTAAGGGAGGTCCCGGGGTTTTCACCAGAGCCCGCCGCAAAAAGCGGGATGGGCTTTCGGCGGGGGGATTTTCTACCAGGGTTCTACCCCCGACGCGGGGGGGCTTTCGGTGGTGGCCCAGGTGAAACGGGGTACAGAATCGTAAGCCAAGAATCATAGTCGTGGGCAGGCACTAAGGTCAGGGCTGGCAGCAATGGTTCGTGGTCGAGGACAGGCAGGGAAGTCAGGGCAGGCGACAGAGGTTCGGAGTCGAGAAATGTAGCAAGAGGTCTGGTACACGGTAATGCAAGAATACACTTAAGGAACGCTTTTTCTAGGGCACGAGGCAACTTTAGATCCAGAAAGGGAGTGATTGTGGAGCGAAACCAAAAATAGGGGAAGCGCCCGGCAAAAAGCAATTACCGGGGGGGGCTGGCCCTTTAAATTTCAAGAAGAGGCTGCGCGCGTGACCCCGGCCGGCAGAGGGCACGGAGTGACAGGAAACGGGTCGGGTTTGAGTTCCTGCCACGGACCCACAGCTCATCCCCGGCCAGCGGCCCCACCTGACCCCGGCAGGCACCAGGGGGGGGGGGGGGGGCGGCCACTACAGTTAACCATCCCCCCCATAGTTGTCCCCCTCTTCTTAGGCTGAAGGGACTTACGAATCAGATCTTGTTTCAGGAATTTTTATCCGGTTCCAGGACATTCTCCTCGGGGGCCGAGCCCATCCAATCTACAAGAAAGAACCGCTTCCCCCTGATGGTCTTCATGTGCAAGATGCCCTTTTCACTTCAAAAACATCAGGGGACTCTAGTACCGGAGACGGAGCAGCGCTCTTCGGGGGAGAACCGGTTCAAGACCAGAGACTTTAGGACTGAGACTGAAAGGCGTTAGGAATCCGGGAGATGGAGGTAGGTAGACCCTTGTAGGACACCGGGTTCAGTTGCCGAAGTACTCTGAACGGCCCCAGAAACCATGACCCAACTTATAGCTGGGGTCTTGAGGCGTATGTTTTTGGGAAAGGGGAGCCACACTTTATCCCCTGGGAGGAACGTTGGGGAAAGATCTTCTCCTCTTATCAGCTTGGGTCTTCATGCGGGCTGAAGCCGGGAGTAAGGCATGTCGGGTCTCTCGCCAAATTGACCACGATTATCCCAAACCCTGGTTGTACCGGCGAGAACCTCGGAGGCCCGAAGCCAAGAGGAGCGGGGGGGCGTGGATGACGACCTTTAGACCACAAGGAATGGGGAACGGCCAGTCGAGTCGGAGTCCCGATGGTTATATGAGAACTGGCCCATGGAAGCAGTTCGGACCAGTTGTCCTGGGCCCCTGGACACAAAGTGCCGTAGATACTCCCCCAAGATCTGATTTACCCTCTCTACCTGCATTTGTCTGGGGATGGTACGCGGATGAGAAGTCTAGCTTGATTTGCAAGCGGGAACAGAGGGCACGCCAAAACTTAGAGACAAATTGGACGCCTCGATCGGAGACGATGTGTGATGGTAAACCATGCAGGCGAAAAATGGGATGGAAGAAGTGGCCCGTCAATTGGGGAGCAGAAGGGAGACCAGGAAGCGGAACAAAGTGGGACATATTTGAGAATCGGTCAGTGACCACCCAGATGACCGAGTTTCCAGAGGAAGAAGGAAGGTCCGTGATGAAGTCCATGCCTATGTGTGTCCATGGAGACTCCGGAACGGCAAAAGGGACTAAGAGGCCTGTGGGCATGTGGCGAGGGACCTTGTTTTGGGCACACGTGGTGCAGGAGAGAACAAAGTCCTTGACATCTTGGAGCAGAGTTGGCCACCAGTAGTCTCGGGAGATAAGGGCGTAGGATTTCCGTATCCCGGGGGGGGCGGCCAGAAGAGAACTATGCCCCCAACCCAGAATTCTCCTCCTGAGTGCAGGACGCACGTAGGTTTTGCCCAGAGGAACGCTACGGAGATCCACAGGAACCACATGAACCAGCCGTTCAGGACCAATGATGTGCTGAGACACTGGTTCTTCCCCGGTAATGTCAGAAGCACGGGAGAGGGCATCCGCCTTGACATTTTTCTCGGCCGGTCGGAAGTGGATCTTGAAATGAAATCGTGAGAAAAAAAGAGACCACCTGGCCTGGCGAGGATTTAAACGCTGGGCCCTCTGGAGGTATTGGAGATCTTATGGTCTGTGAAGACGTCAAATGGATGTCGAGCTCCTCCAACAGATGTTGCCACTCCTCCAGGGCCAATTTTATGGCCAACAGCTCCCGATCTCCAAGGGCATAATTTTGTTCTGCCGGTGAGAAGGTCTTCGAAAAAAAAATGCATGAGATGGTCTTGCCTTTAGGGCCCTTTTGGGTCAGGACTGCCCCTGCTCCTACGGAAGAGGCATCCACCTCTAGGGGTGAAGGGTTTCTCCCGGGTCCGGGACGGACCAAATAGGTGCTGAGGAAAACGCTGTCTTCAGTTGGGAGAATGCTTCCTCGGGAGACGGAGGCCAACATTTCCCGGGTTAGCGTTCTTTCGGGGAGCGCCCCAATGGGACCACCAGCGTAGAGAAGTGGGAATGAAAATGCCGGTAGTAGTTGGCGAATCCTAGGAAGCGTTGAATCGCCCGAAGACCGACAGTCGTGGCCACTGCTGGATCGCCCAAGAGTTTAGCTGGGTCCATCTACAGACCTCGCTCGGAAACTATGTACCAAGGGGAAAAGGGAAAGGCTGGCCTGGAGGAACCGGCACTTCTCCAGCTTGGCATACAGTCGATTGTTCCGCAGACGTCGCAGGACCTGAGGTACTTGTACCCGATGAGTCTGTATGTCAGGGGAAAAAATCAGAATATCGTCCAGATATACTATGACGCAGGTGTACAGCAAGTCCCAAATACGTCATTGACGAACTCCTGAAATACGGCTGGGGCGTTGCATAGCCCAAAAGGCATCACGAGATATTCGAAATGCCCATCCCGCACGTTGAAAGCCGTTTTCCACTTGTCCCCCTCTCGAATTCTGATGAGGTTATAGGCACCACGTAGGTCCAATTTAGTAAACACCTTGGCTCCACGGAGACGATCAAAGACCTCAGATATCACGGGGAGAGGGTAGCGATTCTTCACCGTGATCTTGTTTAGTAATCAATACACGGACGAAGAGAACCGTCTTTTTTCTGGATGAAGGAGAATCCAGCACCAGCAGGAGAGGAGGACTTGCGTATGAAACCTTTCAACAAATTCTCCTGAACGTAGGCCGACATGGCCTGAGTCTCGGGCACAGACAGAGGGTAGACCCTACCCCGTGGGGGACTGGTTCTGGGGAGGAGGTCTATGGGATCTCAGCCTGTTTCTCCGAGAACACATCTCCAAAATCCTGGTACTCCTCTGGCAGACCTTGTAGAGACTTGACGGACAACTGGGGAGGAGAGATGGACACCGGGTGTGGTGCCACCAGAGATCCTGGCACTCTGATCCCCAACGCAGGACTTCGCCTGTCTTCCAATCAAGCGTAGGGGCGTGACATTGCAGCCAGGGTAGCCCCAACAGGATCGCCGAAGAAGCGCGAGGCAGGACGTGAAAGGAGATCTGTTTTCAGTTATTTGGTTGTTTTTGTATTGTTTCTTTATCACTGGGTTGCACCTTTATTGTTTAGGTTTTTGTTTCATTGTGGTATCACTGTTTTTTAGGGATGTATTGTTATATGTTTTGTGCGTAGTTTAGGGTTGTTTATGGTTTGGTAGGTTTAGGTTCGTGAGTGGGGTCGCCCTTCTTCAGGGCGGTACCCCCACTTTTCCCTCGGTCTAATAGTACTTAGGATTTGTAGGGACTGTTTAGGTCCTTTTTTACTAGTATTTCTCCAATAAAGGTTATATTTTAGCCTGAAGGCGTACATTTCTGCCTAAGTGTTGTTTTCTTTTCGATGTATTTATTTACGTCGGGCCTTAGTATCTTGGGTGCACTCTTCACCCGTCATTTTTAAAAAGAGCATTTGTGGGTTTTTTATTTTACAGCCCACCAACCCATTTCCCCTAAGGAGAAGTGATGGGTACTGAAACATGTTGGGACTATATGTGATGGGAATGTACATCATGACAGAGTTGAATAGAGGTCAGTTTTAAACCGGGTCTAGGTTCCGGACGGGGTCACCCTTATTGGGGCAGCAGTTACGTATCATAGGTTGCAGGTATAGATCAGTAATTTGTACAGGGTCGTGATAGGGAGAGAGTTCCCAGGACTGTCCTCACACCTCCTGGAATCTAAACCATAAATGCAACCAATATCACCATCTGAACCTGGCAAGACTACATTTTTTCATGTATCATATGGAATCTGAAATATGATCACCTCGAAACGTATGGTGAGACTATGATGTGATCATTTCTATCAGCTCTGGATCATTCCGGTTTAGTATATATATTTAAAGGGGTTGTATCATTTCATTAAATGGTCTTCAGAATAAGGGGACAGTGAAAAAAAACAACTTTGCAATTGGATGTCATTAGCAAAGCTGTCTTGTTTTCACAATCTCCCTTATCTTCTGTTTCTGCAAACACAGTTCCCCAGTGCTGGTCGGACTCCTCCTCCTGTCCTGTGGTTGGCTGATGGCTCTACTAATTTACATTCTGTCAGGTCCCAGGACAGATTCACTGAAGCGAGCGTTCCTGTCTCTCTCACTCAGAGAAAGGGACCAGGAGGAATTTCACTCTGCATAGCCAGAAGAAATACAATAACACTGCAGGGCATCTACAATTGGAAAACAGCAGAAATGTGCCTCGATCCCTGCTTCTCTCACTCAGATTAAGGGGCCATAGCAATTCCACTCTGCACACCCAGCAGAAACATACTGCAGCTGATTCTACAACCAGAAAAAAGCTAAATTGTGCCATGGTGCCTAACTCTCTTGCATAGAAGGGAGATCGGTGCCGTTTATAGGAACACTGGATTCAACTGTAACAAACCTCCAGCTGAGAGAGGAGAATAGATCATAGAAGACTGAGTTCATAGAAGACTGTCTAGATTGAATGCAGGTATGTGGCATTTAAAAAGCTCTTATAAAATAAGACTGCAGGGAGACGAACAGTGAGAGGTGGACTCAGACAGAGAGGGGGGTTGGAGAACAGGGTTCTGGAGCGAGCATGAACACTGAAGGGGGCATGATGTCATCACCCTTCATTTAAGAAACACCCAGCTGGGAGGGGAAGAAACACCCCTGGATTTGTAGAGCTGAGAAATTGAAAATACTTTGAAACACACGAACTGAAGAAGTGATACATCCCCTTTAAGAGATATTTCTATTTGTTAATTAATAATTAAATACAGGTTATCTTTATTTAATATTACCCTCCAAAGATTTTTTGACTTGTATAGCTGGGTGTTTAGAAGTTTATCCTGAACATACTTAGGTTCAGATTAGTTTTACGCTATGTAGACACAGACCAAGCAATGCTTCACTGAGGAAAGGGGCCTTCACGGGTTGGCTCTCTATGGAAAACAGACTGAAGTACTCTTGGTTACCTTGCACTCCAGTTCCCTATCGCCAGAGGCGCTTAAGAAGCCAGTATAAGAAGAGCGTCCTTGTGCAGCTTTTAGAGATAGGCGAAGTTCTCAAAAATTCGATTCGGTGACTTTGCCGAATTTCCCGACAAAATTTGTTTCGGTCCGAATTACTTCGGGACGAATCGCGTTAAAAAACAGCTATTTCCAGGCTGCACAGAGCCTGCAGGGTTCTGTAGAACATTGTGCCATGCTTAAATATGCAGAGGGAGCTTGGTTTGGTATTCATACAATGTTGTGTTTTAGTATGACACGCATATGACTGCCGCCGCTCTTAGAATCGCTTCACTATAAAATTCCCTGGGCACTTAAGAGGGCAAAACTGACCAAAACAATGAAGCGGGAATGTAGCCTGATAAATTCATGTCAGCGACAGCTGGAAAAAAACAAGCTGAGGGCTCAGGTGGCAACATCAGTGACAGAGTGTGGAGGTGAAGGCAGCAGCCACAGCAGCATGAGGTCAGAGAGTGGCACAATGACATTCTGGAGGTGGCAAAAACAGGAGTAGGCCACAGAGTGGCACAATGACACAGTGTGCAGATTACGGCAGCAGCCATAGCAGCAGCATGAGATCAGACAGTGGCACCATGAAGGTGTGGAGGGCACGGGACAGCCCCAGCACAGTATGAGGGCGCAGTGGCACAATACATTTGGAGGGGGCAAAACAGTAGTAGCCACAGGTGGCACAATGACAGATAGAGACCCCCAGCACCAAGGTCAAGAGTGGACAATACACATTGGGGTGACGGCATCAACAGCAGCAGCGCGAGGGCAGGCAGGGCACAATGACATTTGGAGGTGGCAAAAAGGGGTGGCCACAAGTGGGGACAATGACAGAGAGTGGAGATCACGGAGCACAGCATGAGGTCAAGAGTGCACAATGACACGTGGAGGGGACGGCCGCGGGCCCAACAGCAGCATGGGTCAGACGTGGCACATGAATTCTGGAGGTGGCAGAACAGTAGTAGGCCCAAGTGGCACAATGACAAGAGTGGAGGTCACGGGAGCATCACATAGGTCAAGAGTTTTTACAATGACACAGTGTGGGTTAGGCATCAAAAGCAGCATGAGGGCAGGGGAGTGCACAAGACATTCTGGAGGGGGCAAAAAACCCTAGACCACAGAGTGGCACAATGACAGAGGGGGTCATGGCAGCACACATGAGGGCAGAGGTGGGACAATGACACAGAGTGGAGTCACGGCAGAGCCACACAGCAGCAAAGAGGGAACATCCAATGACAAAATTTTGGGAAGTGGCAAAACATAGTAGGCCACTTAGTGGCACAATGACAGAGATTAGGTGAGGGAGCAACAGCATGAGGTCAGAGAGGGCAAAAAGACACAGTGGGGATTCACGGCCCAGCAACCGCAGCAGCCACACAGAATGAGTATAGGTAAATGACAAGTGTGGGGAAAGGGGGGGCAATACCCTCCCTGTAAAAATGGGGGTTACAGATGAAAACGGGAAGGTGTGGCATCGGCGGGTGGGGGCCAAATCGTGGGTGAGGAGGACTTTTTAACCCAGACTCCTTTCTCATATTTGGTGAGGCGCTTTGGGTGATGTATCGATGTCTAAGGCATTGGTGTGTGGAAAAACCTGGCGATCCCCCCTATTATCTTGACAAAGGGCATCGTTCCCCATTTCCCGTGGACAAGCGGGGTTCTCCCTTTGGGAACGATGGCCCCCGCCGCATGAACATCCCCTGATCTACATACTGGGTGGACAGGGAAAACTTCCCACTGCAAACCGAAAAATTTGGGCCCCACATCCAGTTTTTGGCTTCCAGTAGTCCCCGATCTTTTAAAATGGGGGGCAAAGTGCTGTCCAAGTAGGCCACCACCTGTTGGTTTTAGGGTCTGTCCAGGGCCTGTGCGTGCTGTTGGGGATGCCCCCCCATTTAAAGGGTGAAGGAAGCTGCTCTCAGTGACCCAACTTAGGTTGCTGCTGTGGAGCGGTACTGGGCCCTACCCCCCCCCCCCTTCCCCCCACACCATGGCAGAGTACTGAGCGCTGAAGAACCCCCCTTCAGACTTCAAGGGGGGACGATGCCGCCATAGCAGCAGCAACTGACTACGGAGGATTTCCCTATAGTATTTGAGTTTGTCCTCCCCCTCACCAGCAGCTGAAAAAAAGGCTTCCATTTGGAACCGGAACGAGGGTCCAATAGGGTGGAGAGCCAGACAAGTCATCCCCTCCTGCCGGATGGTGACTATTCCGCTGTCACTAGCCAGGCAAATCAGCATGCTGCGGGTCCCAATCTGCACAAGGTGGACTCCAAGGGGCTTCCCTATCTCCATCTCCACTGTATACTGCCACGGTGCTTTGCGGGTCCATCTGCTCATCTGCCTCACTCCATCTACCTCCACCAGCTGCACCTGCTCCACCTCTCTTTCCACCTGGTAGAAAATCCAATCATTTCTCACCAGACAATGCTCTCTGCCCAATGTTCCTCCTCCTCCTCCTCACTGCAGTTCATCCCCACCAAAAGACTCATTTGCCGCAGAGGTAGTCCACCACATCTCCAGTTCCCCTGCCCAGACAGATTTTCAGCATAAGTTGTGTTCACAGGACATGAAGCAGTGGAAAGGAGCGTTAATTCATCCACGTAGTCCTGCGACTACAAATAACGTCACCTCCTCGAATGTCCTCAACCAACGGCAGTGTCACCGCATGACATGCCACTTGGCTGACATCAAAGATTACACAGGGAGTACCTTCTGTCCACCTGGATCATCAAAAAATACAGTTAATAAGGCCTTTCTCTGTTCATACAGTCGGTCCCCACATGTGCGGCTGGAATTCCAACGGTAAAATATCACATATCAGAGTGTTTGGGGGAAGCCGTTTCGCGCTGCACACTCGAGGGAGGGGTGATTTCTGGCTTTGTAGGAATGGATAAAGTGCATGCATGAGTTTCCTGGCCATTTTCAGAAATCTTCTGAGACATCTGTGGGAAGACTTTCAGGAACCTTTTACAACAAATTGAACACATGCGCCATGCAAGGGCGCATGGACCATCCCCTCCCCCCCACCCCCTCGTGTGCAACAACGGACACCATGTTATTCCCCTTTGTCCGTGCACCATGGTATCCGATTTGCAGTTGGCGAGGAGAAAGCCCACACATCGATTTCTGCTGCATGCGCGGAGCAGTTACCTCCCCTGTGTGACTTCAGTGTCGCCGATGGTCAAGCCAGGTTGTAGAAAAGCGTGACACCGCTGTGCCCTACACATGTGGTGTGAAGGTGCGTACTTGTGAGGAGGCTGAGATGGGGTAGGTGGTGGAGGAGAAGGAGGTGACATTAGGCGCAGGAAGCCACAGTATTGACAACGTGGAAAAAATGCGGCGTCTCCTGTCTAAGTTGTTGGTGTGCCCTGTGCCGAAGCCACAATCCACCGCCAGATGGCTGACATAAAGGGACATGTACTGGCCCTGACCATAGTTACCAGCCTCCAACGTCCGCCAGCTGCCGTGGCACCTTGGAACAAACCGATAAGCTCAAGGACTGGACCCACCTTCTGTTTCTCCATATTTAATGAAAGTGCTGGTTAACTCGCCTTTTGGAAAAGAAATTAACGGCTTGAGAATCGTCCATCTCGCTCCCGCACATGCCAAATAAAGTTCTCAGAACGGTGGCAGAGTCCACCATTATGGGAAAGGAGGACTGCAGTACCAATACTAACTTGGAACAGGACCAACGGTCAGCTTCTGCCATCCTTAGGATGAGTTGGACGCAATACTGTTAGTCTCTTTGCAATTGGCCTCGCTGAACGACAGCTGGCACCACATGCAGTAGCGAGGAGCAGGAGCATCTGGACCGGAGAGATGAGGTGTGTGGAGAGCCTTGACGCTGACAATGGCATGCGTGCCACGTGCACTAGCTACTGCTGTTGCTTGCTGCGGCGGCAGGACATGGACCACCAATCATCTGAGCCACGTTTCTCTTTTCTCCCAGGCCACCGGATGGTGACGCTGCATGTGTTTGAACGCAGGTCCTGTGCCATGTTAGCTCCCTGGCCACTGCTTCCACTTTCCTGCCTACAGAATCTACATATACCCATATTCGCTCCATCCACGGTGTCTCAGGCAAAGATACTGCCACACTACCGAGCAACTTATTTAAGACCGTCAACCAGCACCACACTGAGTGACTACATAAACGACCGCGGCTACTCACGCCTGAGCCCCTGTGGCCGCTACTATCCTCATGGTACCTGCGAAGCGCGTTTTCTTCTACCCGTGCCGCTATGGCTCGCCGAACTCACACTGCGTGCTGCCATAACTGCTGACTCACAAGCACACACCCCACCGTGCTGGCCTGCGCCGCTGCCTGATAGCGCAACTGACGCCCTCCTTCTCCTGACCGATGAATAAGCCCATAGCTTCACCCGCTTCCCCAATTGCCTTCGAGTACTCATCATCGATTCTTGTGTTTTTCTCATCATCGTCACCCTGTCCTAATCACCGTCATGGTATGCAGAGTCTGACACCACACAACATGCCACTCTCCACATCTATCCTTTGCCGCCTACTGCAAGAACAGGAAATTGGCCCCATTTCATCACGCTGTCCAAGTTAACTGCTGACTGCCATCCCTCAAATTGTTCATCCATGCTAAATGGTGGCGACTGAGTCCCAGGACCACATAGTAGATCCTCTGGCTGAGGAACCGGATGAGGACAGAGGCGGGTGAGGACAGGGATGCGGACCGCTGACCCCTCCTGGCCATGCCACAAAAGGTTGTGTCTAGACGTTTCCCAGCGACTCTTGCTGGGTTTGTCAATGTCAACTGGGAGAAGTGATGACCTAGTCAACCACATCAAGAACCATTGAGTTCTGAACAACACACGGCGCTGCAACGATGACAGCGGCAGCTGTGTCCTACCGATGACCCCTGCAGGACCGTCCCTTAGCTGTCTCGACCCTGGGCCTGCTCCAGGAATGTTTTGGGCAACTGCCACTCTCAGGTGAAGAGTCCCCTGCCACCGTCTCAGTCTGACAACTGTTTTGTTCTAAAATGAACAGACGACTGTTGATGAAGATAACTTTATATGATAAATACACACCCTGTATTTTGAATCCAAAATCAACCCAGTAACAATCTTGGGAACCTTGATTAAATGCGCTCCACAAATGTCCAGTAAAAATTAACTTTTATTGTGCCGTTTAAAAACATTTTTCTGTGTATTTTACTGAATATAAAAGCACAAAGAGCTTAATTAACCTTCGAAATGAATTATGCTACAGGCAAAATTTCATCTTTTGGCGTAGAAAAAGAACGTTTCTTTAGTGATCTAACACAGAACAGCGCTTAATTAACCCCTGGATGTAATTTTGGCGCCAAAAGAAATGAGCACCAAAAAATAACCAGCCTTTGTAGCGTGTTAAAATGGCGTGCATTTTACGGTACAGAACAACAGAAAAACTTGTAAATAAACCTCGCTTATGAATAATGAGCTACAGGCAAAATGTCTATCCTTTGGCGCGGTGAAAAAAGAACGTTCTTCTTTTAGTGACCACAATAGCAGAACAACGCTTAATTTAAACCTGGATCTAATTGCGCAAAAGAAATGACCAACCCAAAATGCGAAGTGGTATTTGGATGTAACAAACGCTGTTTCTTTAAATGAATACAGACATGAACAGGCTTAGATACCCTTGCGGATATTCAATTGCTGTGAGCAATAGCATTAAAAGAGTATATGCACCTGCATGACGCACCTCACACAGGACTGTCAGTTTCCGAATACCCCCACAAAATCAGAATTACGACCGCAAGAGTAGCAGTCTCTGATACACACTGTGACGACACTCCCCAAAAATCTGCTGTAAAAAGAATGAGTTCTTATAGTATGAGATATCAAACAGCAGCCCCGCAGCACCTTCCCAATCACAGTACATAGAGCGGTATGAGCTCCCAGCGTCACGCCAAACGGACTTAATAGTGCGGTGACGTCACAGAATCCCTCCGGTCTCTGATTGGCTTCATCTCTGCACATGACATTTAGGCTAACGCCCTTCCTTCCTCCAGTACGTCTTTGTCCCCATGTAAACCTCATGGTGCTCGCAGCCATTTTATACAATTAAAAACACACTACGTTCCGCTAATTACCCCAAACTTCGACTCGTTCAGAATCGAAGTTTTCCTGAAAAATCAAAAACGAATTCCACTTTCTTAGAATCAATGTCGCCCCACTCTAGCAGCTTTATCTCTCTTGGCTGTAGATAATATTCACTTCTTCTTAGAAGTAGCAATGTAATTGTCTCCTCAGTGTGGACTGGATGGATAAAGGGTGCCGGGATACTTCTCGTGATGCCGTGTAGTTCCACTGCAATTTAACAGGAGCATCTGTAGAGGCTACTGTTCTCTCACCTGGCTAGGCCAGGTGTCCGGACCAAACAACTGATATTGATTGATTGTGGAACCTAACGCTTACATGCATACATTGGCCACTAGGTGGCAACGAAGAACAAAGCACATAGCTCAATAGTTAATCATCAGTGTAAAAACATAACCAAAGCATAATAAGCATATGACTATTAATGTATTATACATTTTCTAACTCAAAAGAATTGTAATACAATGTACCACATCCACTGCTACACAACAACTATTTCATTCAGCAACAATAGAAAGAGTCCTGGGATACGACACTAGCTCCCGGAGCTAGCAGCTCCACTGAGGAAAAGGGAGCGCAGAGTACCTTTTATAATATTTTTTTAGCCTATACACCTGCCTATATCTACCTACAGGGGGCTATATCTACCTACAAAGGGGGAGGGGCATACCTACCTACCGAGAACTACCTACCTGTAACAGGCTATATATACCTGCAGGAGCGGGCTATATCTATCTGCAGGAGCGGGCTATATCTACCTGCAGGGGGGGGTTATATCTACCTGCTGATACGTGTACTCCTTTGCAATTGTGGGCATTTTTGGCCCAAACCCTCTAATATGATGCAGGTTAGATATAATGATTTTCTATACTTGGGACATTATTTCAGGTTGATAGCTGTGCCAGTATTATATTTGGATGTATCTACACTGAAGGAAATAATTATTTGATCCCTTGTTGATTGTGTAAGTTTGCCCACTGACAAAGACATGAACAGTCTATAATTGTCAGGGTAGGCGGTTATCACACATCGTGGGGACGATATTTTTTGGGTCATAGGCAGCACTTCTCTTCCTCCAAACATGGCGAGTTGAGTTAATGCCAAATAGCTCAATTTTTGTCTCATCTGACCACAGCACCTTCTCCCAATCACTCATAGAATCATCCAAGTGTTCATTGGCACAATTCAGAAGGGCCTGCACATGTGCTATCAGGACTTGAACTCCAGGACACTTGTATCCCAGGCCATAGATCTTCTCACTGAGCTATTTGGTCCTATGGACAGTTCTAGTACTGAACCCTTGTTAATTCCCTGTTTTCCCAGCCTTGCCCTGTGACCTCATGTTGCTCCATCCATGGACTTCCTACTTAAGCCCAGCCTTGAACTTCTTCCTTGTGAGGCTATTGTGCCCTGCTGATAATCTTGCTTCTGTCCAGTTTTTGCTGTCTACTGTTTATTCTATTGTGCTTTGACCTTTGCCTTCCTTACCAACTGTGATTCCTGCCTACTACTCTAAGACTGAAACCGCCCGCACGTTACCGACCTCTGACTTGCCGACTATGCTTCATACAAGTAGGTATCCATAGTCATGACTTAAGACTCTAACCAGGTCCTGATCGTAACATGTGCCTTCTAGAGCAGGGGGAAATTGTGGGCACTGCAGGATTTAAAAAAAATAAGGTGTAATGTGTTACCAATGGTTTTCTTGGTGACTGTGGTCCCACCTGCCTTGATATCATTTGCAAGTTCCCCCCCATGTAGTTTTAGGCTGATCTCTCACCTTCCTTATGATCAAGGATACCCCATGAGGTGAGATTTTGCATGGTGCTCCAGATCAATGTTGATTGACAGTCATTTTGTATTTCTTCCATTTTCTTACTATTGCACCAACAGTTGTCTCCTGCACAAGCTGGAATGGACTACAAAACTGTAAGTAAGATGCTGGGTGAGAAGGTCTATGATCTTTTGACTGACATCCGTAGAAAGCTCTTTAGTCTTGCCCATGTTGTAGAGTTTAGAGTCTGATTAATAGAGTTGTTGGATATGAGTCTTTTATAAAGGTGACTATTTAAGACTCATAATGGTTGGAAGGGGATCAAATACTTATTTCTCTCAGCCAAATACAAATAAACTTATATAATCTATACAATGTGATTTTCGGGATTTTATCTTGGATATTCTATCTCTCAATGTTAAAATTAACCTACGCTTAAAATTATAGACTGTTCATGCCTTTGTCAGTGGGCAAACTTACACAATTAGCAAGTGATCGAACAATTATTTATTTCACTGTATACAACGTATGAAATGGGGTAGAGATAGAGATGGGCGAATCGATTCTAACAAAGTGGAATTCGTTTAGAATTTCAGGAAAACTTCGGTTCTGCACGAATCCGAAGTTTATGAATCGTCTTTTTTTTATAAAATGGCCGCGAGCACATGGCGTGACATGAGGCAGAGAACTCTGGGAGGAAGAAAGGAACACGCTCAATGACGTGTGCAGACAAGAAGCCAATCAGCAGTCAGCAGGCTTCTGTGATGTCACAGCCCTATAAATATGGATGCCATCTTAAATTCTCACACTTCTCACTGTGACTTCTGTCAATAAACATCTTGTTGCTGCACTATATTGCACTCTTTAGCAAAGAAACTCGTTTTTTCAGCTACTGGAGTGAAAGACCTTTACAAGTGTGTGTCATATACACACTTGTTACTCAACCAGTGTTATTATTTTGTTTTAGTTTGTGGGGTATTCTCCCTAAAGTCCAGGGTGGGTGTACTTCTGCCCCATACACGCCTGGATTCCATCTGGTTGTTCTGTAGGGTTTTTCATACCCAGGGCTTAATTTAACCTCTTTATTGTGGGTTAATGTGGACTAACATACAGAGTGTCTGTATTTTTTTTGTCCCATATATGCCTAAATTACATCTGGTTGTTCTGTAGGGTATTTCATACCCAAGGCTTAATTTAACCTCTTGGTTGTGGGTTAATTTGAACTAAAATACAGGGTGTCTTTTTTGTCCCATATATGCCTAAATTACATCTGGTTGTTCTGTAGGATATTTCATACCCAAGGCTTAATTTAACCTCTTGAATGTGGGGTAATTTGGACTAAAATACAGGGTGTCTGTATTTTTGTCCTATATATGCCTGAATTCCATCTGGATGTTCTGTAGGGTATTTCATACCCAAGGCTTAATTTAACCTCTTGATTGTGGGTTAATTTGGACTAAAATACAGGGTGTCTTTTTTTTTGTCCCATATTTTTCTTCATATTAATTATATCTTCTTCCAAAGCAGCAATGTTATGTTTTATCTTCTTGTCCAACAACCAATATTGTTCCTTATCCTTATGTGGTTTAACTGACTCCTGTAGTTTAGCAATTTCATCTCTGATATTATTCAAGCTGTTTTCTTCAAAAGAGACAATTAATCTCATTAACTTTAAGGAGCATTCAGTTAAAATGTCTTTCCACTTGCTTCAAAATGGTTCTAGGTAGTGGTAGGCAATTTTTTTATTCTCAAGCCTCTTGGGATCATGGATTTTTCAATATATTTCACAAGTGTAGTATAGTCCCACCAGACTTGAACCTCTTTCATGAGAAGTTTTTCCAAGTCCCACATTTGCTTATCCAAATTAACCACTGATTCAGTTTCACATTTATCAAAGATGCAAGTTGCCTTATGCAATCTACCCATACAGTCGATAATGTCTCTTAAAGTATGACAATCCGGTAATACATTGGAATCTTCCATTATATTATAAATTCTCAGGGAGCACGAAAATCAAGATAGAAAAAACCAATAGCAAAAAAATTATTCAGCTCACCTGAAGGACTTGGCATGGTTTCCGCAAGCTCTTGTACTCGCCAAAATATGCACCATTGAACAAGATAGACCAGCCAAACGTCCAGGGTAGAAGGCAGTGCAAAAATCTCTATTAAACGTTTAAAACCATACCCAGAACAAGCAAGTAATGTCACAGGAATAAAAGCAGCAAGCAGCATAGCACCAACACCCAGCTGACGCGTTTTGGGTCTAACTGACCCTTCCTCAGAGCTGAGATTACACCCCTTTGATGTCATTATATAAGGGGAGATGCCCAATCATCAACAATCAATATATAGTACAAAATTAGTCATTTAAAATCAAATCCGTACGAAAATTAAGACCAGTAGGATATGCAGTATTCATCATTAAAATCCAATATCCCTCTCTGTTTAACAAACAACGTCTATGGTCTCCTCCTCTTTTGGATCGTTCAACTGATCTGAGAAAGGGTCAGTTAGACCCAAAACGCATCAGCTGGGTGCTATGCTGTTTGCTGCTACGCTGCTTTTATTCCTGTGAAATTAATTGCTTGTTCTGGGTATGGTTTTAAACCTTTAATAAAGATTTTTGCACTGCCGTCTACCCTGGAGGTTGGCTGGTCTATCTTCTTTAATGGTGCATATTTCATACCCAAGGCTTAATTTAACCTCTTGATTCTGGGGTAATTTGGACTAAAATACAGGGTGTCTGTATTTATGTGTCCCATATACGCCTAAGTTACATCTGGTTGTTCTGTAGGGTATTTCCTACCCAAGGTTTAATTTAACATCTTGATTATGGGGTAATTTTGACTAAAATATAGGTTGTCTGTATTTTTTGGTCCTATATACGCCTAAATTACATCTGGTTTTTCTGTAGGGTATTTCATACCCAAGGCTTAATTTAACCCCTTGATTGTGGGTTAGTTTGCACTAAAATACAGGGTGTCTTTTATTTTTTTATTTTTTTGTCCCATGTACGCCTAAATTACATCTGGTTGTTCTGTAGGGTATTTCATACCCAAGTCTTAATTTAACCTCTTGATTGTGGGGTAATTTGGACTAAAATACAGGGTGTCTGTATTTATGCCCTATATACGCCTGAATTCCATCTGGTTCACTGTGTAGGGTATTTTATACCCAAGGGTTGATTAACCTCTTGATTGTGGGGTAATTTGTAGTGTTGAGCGATTTTTATCGACAAAGTTGAAATCGGCAAGGTTTTTATGGTGATCGAAATTTCCAGATCATGCGATAATTAAGGTTAAAAACTTGGCATCATCTATTAAGATCGCGCCTTTTTCGGCGCTTCCTGTAATTTTGGCGGCCAGCAAATCAGATTACAGAATAGAGCAGGGTGAGATGTGTGTGCGACGTCATGACTGGGATGTGTATGGTTGCGATTGACTGGAAAAATCACATGACCTCGTTTTACATAGAACAGCGTTTCCTGTTTCAGCCTCTTTTTCCTCCACGTCTCATAGGGATAGGACCTGCGCTTTGCCTGTCCAAACAGCTCAGCAAATTAGTTTTTTTCTGCACAGAAAAACCCTCAAAAATTTTTAGCTGGACCCTTCCCAATTTAGAGATTAAATTTTGAAGTTTTATGTAGTTAGCTAGAGACTTTTAAAGCAGCATCTACCGCTGAAAATTCCCCGGGGGGGGGCGGGGGGGGGGCCCCCGGGGGCGAACACGACAAGCTCATCTATAAAGAAACTGATAAATTCACCAAACTTAGTGTTGACATTTAGTGGAAAATTTTTTATTATTAACAGTTTCTTTTGAAATTTTCTGGTATTGGGTAGCCTAAATTTTTTTTTGGATAAACATCATTTATAGAAATTTTCAGGCTTTTTGTTACTGAAAAAACTCCACTTTTATTACGTAACATTTCAGATAGGTTTTAAATTTTCCCATTACACCTGGACGTTGTATATCCCCTTGCACTTAAATTACAATCCACAATTTTGTAGTCAGCAAGGGTTTTTTTTGCCAAAAAAACCCTTATCGTACGAAAACACACAGTTACATGTTTTTTTTACTTTTGCCACCCACACTGTTCATTGACCAGCATCTACGAAAACTTAAAAAGCAATTCTATATTCACCAAGGGGGAATTTAAAGGGGGCAAAAAAAACCTTTATTATAACAAAACAAAACATTTCGGTTTTTTTTGACTTTTGCGCACCCGCACTGTCATTTAGCAGCATCTACGAAAACTTAAAACAGCAATTCATTTCCACCACAGGTGATTGAAAGGGGAAAAAATACCGTTTATTAATAAAACTAACAGTTTCGTGTTTTTTGACTTTTTTCGCACCCACACGTTCATTGACGAGCACTACGTAAAATTTAAAACAGCATTCTATTTCACCACAGGTGAATTGAAAGGTGCAAAAAATACCGTTTATTATATCAAAAATACAGTTTCATTTTTTTTGACTTTTGCGCACCCAGCACGTTCATTGACGCAGCAACAGTAAATTAAAACAGCAATTCAAAATTACCACAGTTAAAATTGAAGGTGCAAAAAAACCGTTTTATTATATCAAACATAAAACAGTTTTTGGTTTTTTGACTTTTGACACCCCGTACTGTTCATTTAGCAGCATCTACGTAAATCTTAAAAAAAGCAATTCATATTCACCACAGGTGAATTGAAAGGGCAAAAAATACCGTTTTTTTATATCAAAAAAAACAGTTCGTGTTTTTTTTCTTTGGCCCCCCAGCATGTTATTGACGCAGCATCTACGAAAAACTTAAAACACAATTCTTATTCACCACAGGTGAATTGAAAGGTGCAAAAAATACCCTTTATTTTTATCAAAACATAAAGTTAGTTTTTTTTGACTTTTTGCGCACCCAGCAGTTTTTATTGAGCAGCATCTACGTAAATCTTAAAACAGCAAATTTTATATTCCCCCCAAAGGGGAATTTAAAGGGGCAAAAAAAAACCGTTTATTTAAACAAAACATAAAAAGTTACTGTTTTTTTTGACTTTTGTGCACCCCGCACTTTTCATTGACCCCGAATTTTGTAAATCTTAAAAAAAGCAATTCTATTTCACCCCAGGGGAATTGAAAGGTGCAAAAAAAACCCTTTATTATATCAAAA
>JAODAL010057032.1:0-22926 GCA_025379985.1 Phyllomedusa bahiana
ATAAAAACTAAGTCCTTATATATAACATTTGAAAAAGCTATTGGAGGCTGGACATCAGTTTCTGTGATGAGAACAGAAGCTTCTTTGGGTCATGTACTTTATACACAATGTACCACAAAAAATAATGGGGCCCTCACCTGCTGCCCAAAGGCGGCACTTATCCTGGCACATGTAAGAGAAGTACAGGAAATGTAGTACCGCACTGCACTGTAGAGAGGTGCTACTAGACTGTTAATCACTGCATGCACTGCACTAATACACGTAAGATCAGTACAGAAAATGTAGTACTGCACTGTACTGTAGAGAGGCGCTACTAGACCACCAATCACTACATGCACATCACTAATACATGAAATAGCAGAACATGACATGTAGTACCGAACTGTACTGTAGAGAGGCGCTACTAAACCGCCAATCACTGTATGAATTGCACTAATACATATAAGAGCAGTATAGGACATGTAGTACCACATTGTACCATAGAGAGGCGCTACTAGACCACCAATCACTGCATGTACCTCACTAATACATGTAAGAGCAGTACAGGACATGTAGTACCGCACTGTACTGTAGAGAGGCGAGGCACTACTAGACCATCAATCACTGCATGCAAATCACTAATATATGTAAGAGCAGTACAGGACATGTAGTACCACATTGTACTGTAGAGAGGCGCTACTAAATCACCAATCACTGCATGCACCTCACTAATACATGTAAGAGCAGTACAGGACATGTAGTACCGCGCTGTACTGTAAAGAGGCGCTATAGACCCCCAATCACTGCATGCACCTCACTAATACATGTAAGAGCAGTACAAGACATGTAGTACCGCACTGTACTGTAGAGAGGTGCTACTAGACCGCCAATCAGTGCATGCACCCCCATTATATATGTATGAGCAGTACAGGACATGTAGTACCGCGCTGTACTGTAGAGAGGTGCTACTAGACCCTCAATCACTGCATTTCACCTCATTAATACATGTAAGAGCAGTACAAGACATGTAGTATCGCACTGTACTGTAGAGAGGAGCTACTAGATCACCAATCACTGCACGCACCTCACTAATACATGTAAGACCAGTACAGGACATGTAGTACCGCACTGTACTGTAGAGAGGAGCTACTAGACCGCCAATCACTGCATTTCACCTCACTAATACATGTAACAGCAGTACAGGACATGTAGTACCGCACTGTACTGTACAGAGGCTCTACTAGACCACCACTCACTGCATGCACCTCAATAACACATGTAAGAGCAGTACAGGACGTGTAATACCGCACTGTACTATAGAGAAGCGCTATAGACCATCAATCACTGCACGCACCTCACTAATAAAGATGTTTTACAAGTAAAATGTTCATGATAACTGGTTAGATCAACAGTGTCTTTTGACATTATATCTGGAAGCCACACTATGTTTGAAATACTATATTCTGAGGTCATTCGAACTCAGAATATAGGAGCGACAGGGACCTATTCTAACCTATGGAGAAAAACTGACCAATTATATTCAAAGGTGGGACAGTTCAAAAGACAGTAAAAAGGCAGAAAAGAGCTGATTGGTTGAAGCGGCGGGGGCTCGTCCAGCTTAGCCAATCAGAGCGCGAGCTACTTTCTCATAGAGTTCTATGGGAAAAGAAATGCAGAGCGAACTCTGTTTGTGATTGGCTAAGTTAAAAGAGGCGCGGTTATTTGGACCAATGGGAGAGCGAGCGACGCTCTTATGGGTTTTCTAATGCAATCTGAAATAAAACTGTACATAGAATGGGCCACTGTCGCTCCTATTCTGATTGGTCAATACTCCTCCATAGGTTAGAATGGGCCACTGTCGCTCCTATTCTGATTGGCTGGTTTATGGCGACCAATGAGAAGAGCTTAAACAATTTGAATTACTGTATTTCCCGGCAATTCTATCTATTGCAATTCCTTATGTAGCGCCGGTCTCGGCAACAAACGCATTGTTAGGGATTTTACTGATTAATGTTTATAGAAGGTTTCAGCGCTTTATCTGATAATGTTTTATACTTAATAAAAATGATTTTTTTTATTATACTCCATGCCGCACGGCGCTGAGCGCCGAGATTGCATTGCGCCCAGCTCTCCATATGTGTACTAGCAAGCGGATATCCGAGTGCACGTCCGCCCGAGACAAAATGCAGGGCGCGGTCCCCAAAGGGAATCCAGAATTCTTCAGACGGTAAAACTCGGGCAATTTATTGAGACCATAAAAAAACAATCAGAAAACTTAGCCCCCCTCACAGGTGATAACACAGACGCTTTTCGGGTATGCTACCCTTGTTCACAAGCTCCCATAGACTACAAAGAAAGTAGCTCGCGCTCTGATTGGCTGGGATAGCCAAGCCCCCCCTAGCTCAGCCAATCAGCTCTTTTCCAGCATTTTTACTGTATTTTGAACTGTCCCCCCCCTTTGATTTTGATTGGTTCAAACTTCTCCAAGGTTATAATGGGTCCCTTCGCTCCTATTCTGATTGGCCGAGATAGCCAAGCCCCGCCTAGCTCACCCAAAATCAGCTCTTTTCTGCATTTTACTGTATTTTGAACTGTCCTGCCTTTGATTCTGATTGGCAATAGTTCTCCATAGGTTTTTAATGGTTCACTGTCGCTCCTATTCTGATTGGCTGGTTTCTGCCGACCAATGAGATAGCTTTCAGAATTTGAATTACTGTATTTCCCGGCAATTTCCAATATCCTAATTCCTGATGCAGCGCCGTTCTGATTTTTGGAAACTGATTTTTTTTTTAAATATTTTTTATTTTTTTGGTTGAGCTCTTTTCTGATAATGTTTTACGCCTTTATAAAGGCGATTTTTTTGGAATCATACTCCATGCTGCACGGAGCTGAGCGCCGAGATTTGTGTAGCGATCTTCCATCTGCTTCCTCGCATGTCCCTTCTTGCTTCACTTCGCCGCCGCCCGGGGCATTTGACCAAAATAAACTAGGTCTGACTGTCGGAGCTGCCAGAGCGCTGCAATGCACCGCGCTTTGGGCGAGCTGCCATCGTACAAAGCCTTGGTGTTTTGAGCGCGCCGCGTCTGCCCCGGAACGCCTACACCCCGCCCACAACCGCGCCCATTGCCCGCCCCTTCATGCGGGGCGCAGCTGAAAGTGGCGAACGCTGCACCTAACACCGCATCCCTGCGTCCGACAGGGGGATTCGGGCCGGGAGGCACAGTTTACTCCTAAAAACAGACGAAAAGCCCGTTCATACATGTCGCCCTTTGTGAAGATGCTGGCGGAAGCTGGTGAGATGTGTCATTATCCACAGGAAACGAGTACTGTATCAACAAGGGGTGAAAGGCCACCTGCCAGGAAGAAGCCATTACTCCAAACGAAACATATAAAAGCCAGATTAATGTTTTGCAAATTTCACACAGGAACAAAGACCTACATTTTGAAGAACATGTCCTGTGGTCTGACAAAAACTGTTTGGGCCCCCCCAAGCGATGGTGTAAGCCGTACCAGGGAGCGGAGTCTAAAATAGGTCCGGGGTTTTTACCAGAGCCTGCCGCAAAGCGGGATGGACTTGCTGCGGCGGGAAACTACCAGGTCACTTCCACTGGCGTGACTTACTTGCAGCGGCGGCCAAGTCAGTGCGTGGTACAACATCGTGAGACGTAGGCGTAGTCGGGGACAGGTAGGAGGTCAGGACAGGCGGCAGAGGTTCGTGGTCGAGGAGCTGGAATGGTTCGTACACGGTATTCAGAAATAGATGCAAGAAAAGCTTTCTCTAAAGGCTGTAAGGCACTGAAGTCCGGGGGGATGTTCCGGGAAAGGAAATTTAAGGGGGCGACCAAACAACCCAATTTTTCGGTGCCGGTTCTTTAAATTTTAAAAACCGCGCGGCCTAAGGGGCGGGGGCGCGCTTTAACCCCCCCCGGCTGGCAGGAAGTCGCGGGACGCAGGAGCGTTATCAGGTAAGGATTCGTGCAGGGGGGGCGAGTGCCCCCGGGCCCGAACGCGAAAACCCCGACGCCATCGGGGTCCGGGCACCGGGGGGATGGGGGGCCGCCAAACGCACAGTGCCCCGGGCCCAAATGGACAGTATTTTCCCCCAGGCCACCCCCTCTTTCTGGATCGGGGGAACCTCAACACGAGTCCGCGGTCCAAGATGTTCTCCTCTGGCTCCCAAGATCTCGCTTCTGGCCCGAATCCCTCCCAATCAATGAGAAAATGTCATCTTCCCCTAACAGATTTCATGGCTAGGATCTCCTTAACTGGAGCAAAGGTCGGAGCAAGTCTCCTTTTCTTTTCCGCCTGGGTTTTCATGTGGACAGCCGCACGCTGTAGGGACCGACAAGTCTGATCCCAAATGGCCTATTTGTTGTGAACCTCGCATTCTACTGATTGAAACTCGGTGGGGGAGGGGGAGGGCCGAGGCAGCGTAGGGGGGGGGTGCCGACCAGAGACCACAAAAGGCTCCTCCCCAGTGATGTCCAAAGCGCGAGAGAGGGCATCCGCCCTGATGTTCTTCTCCACTGGAAGGAAATGGATCCGGAAGTCGAATCGCAAGAAAAAGAGGGACCATCGAGCCTGCTAAGGGTTACGGCGCTGGGCCAACTGGAGGTACTGGAGGTTCTTGTGGTCCGTGAATACATTGAAGGGATGACGAGCTCCCTCCAGGAAAATGACGCCATTCCTCCAGGGCCATCTTGATAGCGAGTAACTCCCGATCTCCAATAGCATAATTTCTCTCAGCCGACGAGAAAGACTTGGAGAAGAATCCATAGGTTAGGGTCTTCCCCTTGGGACCCTTCTAAGTGAGGACTTCCCCAGCACCCACCGAAGAGGCATCCACCTCCAACGAGAAAGGCTTCTCGGGGTCAGGGCGTGACAAAATGGGTGCGGAGGCAAAGGCCATCGTCAATTCAGAGAAAGCTTTTTCGGCCAATGGTGGCCAACACCTTGGATTAGCCCTCTTCTGACTTAAAGCCACAATTGGATCCACCAGCGTAGAGAAGTGGGGGATAAACTGCCGATAATAATTGGCGAATCCCAAAAATCGTTGTATGGCCCGAAGGTCGTGGCCATTTCAAGATGGCAGATCACTTGGCAGGGTCCATTAGCAGGCCTTGGTCGGAGATGATATATCCGAGGAAGGGCAGGCTGGACTGATGGAACAAGCATTTCTCTAATTTAGCATACAGGCGGTTGCTGCAAAGACGTTGCAGGACCTGGCGCACCTGTGACTGATGGGTCCGGAGGTCAGGAGAAAAAACCAATATGTCGTCCAGGTAAACGATGACGCACATATACAGCAGGTCCCTGAAGACATCGTTTACGAACTCCATAAAGACCGCGGGAGCATTACACAGCCCAAAGGGCATCACCAGGTATTCAAAGTGGCCATCACGGGTGTTAAAAACAGTTTTCCACTCATCACCCTCACGGATCCTGATGAGGTTGTATGCTCCGCGCAGATCCAGCTTGGAAAAGATCTTGGCTCCTTGTAGTTAGTCGAAGAGTTCTGTGATTAGCGGCAAGGGGTACCGGTTCTTCACGGTAATCTGGTTCAGACCCCGGTAGTCGATGCATGGGCGGAGTGAACCATCCTTCTTCTGGACGAAGAAAAAACCGGCACCAGTGGGTGAGGAGGACTTGCGTATAAAGCCTCTTTGCAGGTTCTCACGGATATAGTCCGACATGGCCTGGGTCTCGGGGCTAGACAATGGGTAGACCCTGCCCCAAGGAGTACTGGTCCCTGGGAGGAGGTCAATGGGACAGTCATAGGGGCGATGAGGAGGAAGAGATTCGGCCTGCTTCTCCGAAAAGACATCTGCGTAGTCCTGGTATTCAGCGGGAAGACCTGGCAGAGACCTGGTATGCCATTGAGGAGGGGTGAGTCGCCCCGGCCGAGGTCAGTCAGGTCCCCAGCGCAAAACCTCCCCGGTTTTCCAGTTGAGCATAGAGGCGTGGAGCTGCAGCCACGGGAGCCCCAACAGGATTGCTGAGGAAGAACGGGGACGTACATAAAAGGTGATCTTCTCCTTGTGTAAGGCCCCCACGTGGAGGGACAGTGGCTTGGTCACGTACCGGATAGCGTTACTAATGAGCTCCCCACTAACGGAGGATATCACCAAAGGCCTCTCCAGGCAGGTCACCGGGAGACGATACTGGGACACCAGAACGGCGTGGATAAAGTTCCCGGCGGAGCCGGAGTCCAGAAAAGCAGGCACCCGAAATACGAGTCCGGAATCAGTCGGGACCTCTACTTCCATAGATAGACGTGGAGAGGAAAACCTGCAGATTCGTAGTCATCGGGTCATTCCTGTCCCAAAGAGGGGTAGCCCAAGCCAGAGCCTTCCCGAACAGTAAACTAACCACGAAGGCCACCTTCGAACGGTCAGTGGAGAACTGATGATCTGCCATTAATTCAATGTGCATAGAGCACTGGGTAATAAATCCCCTGCAAAGTTTAGGGTCTCCTTCAAACTTAGAGGGTAAAGGTAGCCGAAGTTTGGAACCCACGGATGCTGGTGTAGGCGTCGCCATGGGAGGAGAGGTCGGCTGCTGTTGGTTAGCCAGGAGCTGCTGCAGCATGGCGGACAACTGGATCAGCTGCTGAGCTTGTTGTGCGATTTGTTGCGACTGCTGAGCCACGATTGCGGTGAGGTCCGTATCAGAGGCACCTTGGCGGGATTCATGGCCGGATCTTACTGTCACGGATGATGGTAGTGGATCCGCTGGACCACCACAAGCGATGGTGTAAGCCGTACCAGGGAGCGGAGTCGAAGTAAAACCCGGTTTTTACCAGAGCCCGCCGCAAAGCGGGATGGACTTGCTGCGGCGGAAAACTACCAGGTCACTTCCACTGGCATGACTTGCTTGCAGCGGCGGCCAAGGCAGTGCGTGGTACAGAATCGTGAGACGTAGGCTTAAACAGGCAGGAGGTCAGGACAGGCGGCAGAGGTTCGTGGCCGAGGAGCTGGAGCGGAATGGTTCGGTACACGGTAATCAGAGATAGATGCAAGAAACGCTTTCTCTAAAGGCTGTAAGGCACTAAAGATCCGGCGGGGACGTTCTGGAAGGAAGGAACTTATATAGGGTCAGCGACTAGCCATACCCAATTGTCGGTGCTCTGGCCCTTTAAATATAAGAGAGCTGGTGTGCACGCGTCGAAGGAGCGTGCGCACCGGCCGGCAGGGAAGTTGCGGGGATGCAGGAGCATGGTCAGGTAAGGAGTGCTGTGCAGGGGAAAGAGTGCCCCGCAGCCAGAAGCGAGGACCGCAGCGCCACTCGCTCCGGACGCCGGAAGGGGAAGGGGGGGCTGCAGCAGCACAAGTCGCCCGCAGCCCAACCGGGGGTATGCAGACCCACTCGTGACAATTATGTTTGGAGGAAAAAGGGAATAGCTTGGAAGCCTGCAGGAGGGATTGGTGCAATTCACAAAATAGATGACATCATGAGAAAAGAAGATTATTTGACAATACTGAAGCAACGTCTCAAGATATCAGCCAGGAAGTTAAAGCTTGGGCAGAAATGGGTCTTCCAAATGGACAATGACTCGAAGCTATTGCCAAACTGGTTACAAAGTGGCTTAAGGATAACTAAGTCAATGTTTGGAGTGGTCATCACAAAGCCCTGATCGCAATCCTATTGAAAATTTATGAGCAAAGCTGAAAAGGCAGATGTGAGCAATGAGTCCTACAAACATGGCTCAGTTACACCAATTCAGCTTGTGGAAGGATATCCAAAATGTTTGACCCAAGTCATACAACTGAACGGCAGTGCTACCAACTACTACTGAAATGTATGGAAACTGTTAACTTTGCAGAACGTAATAAAAAGGGCTAAAAAAATTATTCTGGCATTTGGCAAATATAAATAATTTTGGTTCCTAATTGACCCAAAACAGGTAAAGTTTCTTCTTATTTCATGTCAGATAGTTAGAAAAATATGCATATGTGTCTTTTTATATATATAGTGTATGGAAACTTTTTTATATAGTATATGGAAACTTCTGGTTTTGACTGTACATTTGCATTAAAAGGCATAAAGAGAAGCATCGCTGTGGAAGTCACCAAGACCATACTTTTTTTTTAAACAATTACAGGCCATACTATGAACAATTTATCATGGAAATCAAACCTACATTGGATTAGGGAGGTAGAGCCTGATTGCACATTGGTCAGTAGATTGACTGCTCACTTCCATCTTGGGCATTTAACCACTTAAATGGCAAGGTCAATAGGAATTGCAGCAATTAGGGCGTTAGATGTGACAACACCCAATTCCATATTATTATGCAAATGATATTTTTCTCTGATTGACATTCTTAGTTTATGCAAATGACAGAATAATGTTGAAATCATGGACCTTTATATAAATCAAGTTTTATTGGTCAAACCTCCCACATTTTTTCAAAATGAAGAGACCCAGAATTCTCTGTTCCAAATTATTCTACACAACAGAGTTAAAAGATGAATTTGCAGCATTATGAGGTCATATTTGCTGAAATCAAAAGCTATTTTAATCAGAAACATTGTAACAGGCCAAGTTCCATGTTATTATAGGAACTCTTCTTTGATGTCACCTTCACAATTCCTGCATCCGTTGAATTTATGAGTTTTTTAAGAGTTTCTGTTTGAATTTCTTTCTTGGATGTCAGAATTGCCTTCCAGAGCTGCTGTTTTGATGTGAACTGCCTCCCACCCTCATAGATCTTTTGCTTGAGTATCCTCCATAGCTTCTTAGTTTACTTGAGGTCTGGGGAGGATGGTGACCACATCATGAATTCTTTTTTGCCCATAGCAGTTTTTCTTTGCAGCACAAGATAGGGCATTGTCCTGCATGAAGATGATTTTCCTATGGAAGGCACGGTTCTTCTTTTTGTACCAGGATTAAAGTGGTCAGTCAGAAACTCTATGTACTTTGCCAAGGTCATTTTCACACCTTCAGGGACCCTACAGGGGCCGTTCAGCTCTCTCCCCATGTTTCCAGACCAAAACATAACTCCACCTTCTTGCCGACGTCACAGCCTTGTTGGGACATGGTGCTTGTCCACCAACCATCCACTATTCCATCCATTTAGGCCAACCAGGGTTGCACAGCACTTGTCAGTAAACAAGACTGTTTCAAAAGGAGTGGTCATGTAGGTTTGTTCCCACTGTAACCATTCTGCTTGTGAGCACTGGTTAGAGGTGGCCGAATAGCAGGTTTGCTGCTTTGTAATGGTTTTTGGCAAGCTGCTCTCTTAATCCTTATTCTGCCTTTATGTGCACGAACCTGTCAGCCACAAATCTCTGGACAGTATGATGATCCCGCTTAAGTTTTTGTGAAATAGCTAATGTTTTCTTACCCTCTCCAAGGCATTACACTGTTTGATTATTTTCATTATTTAGGGGTTTCCACCATCCAAATTTGCTTGGGTTCTTGTTGTAAATTTAACTCATGACTGTAACGGCTGGAGATAGTGGATCCTCTGGACCACTGCAAGTGATGGCATAAGCCATGCCAGGGAGGGGAGTCTAAGTAGGTCCCGGTTTTCACTAGAGCCCGCCGCAAAGCGGGATGGACTTGCTGCGGTGGGAGTCTACCAGGTCGCTACCCCTGACGTGACTTGCTTGCGGAGGCAGCCG
This sequence comes from Phyllomedusa bahiana, assembly GCA_025379985.1. Classification (NCBI taxonomy): domain Eukaryota; kingdom Metazoa; phylum Chordata; class Amphibia; order Anura; family Hylidae; genus Phyllomedusa; species Phyllomedusa bahiana. Next base: position 9,606 of record JAODAL010057032.1, read on the forward strand.
AGGTGTAGCGTGGTACAAAATCGGAAGGCAGGCTCGTAGTCGGGGACAGGCAGAAGGTCAGGACAGGCGGCAATGGTTCGTGGTCATGGACAGGCAGGATGGTCAGGGCAGGTGGCTAGATTCATAGTCAAAGGACGGAGGCAAACGTTACGGTACACGACTTAAGGAACGCTTTCTCGATAGGCAATGGGCACTAAAGATCCGGCGAGGTTACTGGGAAGAGGCAGGCTTAAATAGGAGCAGGGACCAGCAATAGCCAATTACCGGTGGGCTGGCCCTTTAAATTTAACACTGCCAGCGCACACGCGCCCTAGGGATCGGGACCGCGCGCGCCAAGCAACAGAGACAGCCAGAGCAGGAGCGTGGCCAGGTAAGTAAGACTAGGCACCGGCAGGGGCACGGATGCGCCTGCGACCCGGGACGAGGGTCGCAGGGGCATCCGTGACAGTACCCTCCCCCTTTTGCCACCCCCTCTCTTTCTGGTCTGGAGGAATTTCTGGATTACAGTACGGTCCAGAATGTTCTCCTCCGGCTCCCAAGACCTTCCCTCGGGCCAGAACCCCTTCCAGTCAACGAGAAAATATCATTTCCCTCTAGTCCTCCTCATACCCAAGATCTCCTTGACCAAAAAGACATTGGAGGCATCAGCCACAGACGAAGGAGGGACTGTCTTCCGAGAGAAACGATTCAGGACTAGGGGTTTTAGTAGCGAGACATGAAAGAAGTTCGGGATGCACATGGTAGGTGGGAGCCGGAGTTTATAGGCCAGTGGGTTTATGCGCTTAGGGACCTCGAAAGGTCCCAAAAAGCGGGGTCCCAATTTGTAGGTTGGGATCTTGAGGTGGACATATTTGGCCGACAGCCACACCTTGTCACCCGGGGAGAAGACTGGAGGAGGACCTCTTCTTTTATCTGCTTGAGCCTTTGTGCGCTCAGAAGCACGGAGCGGAGATTGACGGGTCAGGGACCAGATGGTCTTCATGTCCTGGACCAGTGCATCTGCCGCCGGAACCTCAGACAGAGATGCAGGCTGTACACGATGTAGAAGGGAGAGGCACCCGCGGACTCCGAGTTTAGGGAATTATCTGAAAATTCCGCCCAGTTGGACCAGTCATCTTGTCGAGCCGAGACAAAGTAGCGCAGGTAACACCCCAGAACCTTGTTGACTCTCTCCACTTGGCCCTTCATCTGGGGGTGGTAAACTGAGGAGAAATCAAGCTTCACCTGGAGTTGAGAACAAAGGGCCTGCAAGAATTTGGAAACGAACTAGACCCCACGTTCTGAGACGATCTGCAGAGGAAGTCCGTGCAAATGAAAAATGTAGTAAAAAAACAGCTCGGCTAGGCGCGGGGCAGAAGGCAGGCCTGGCAAAGGAACAAAATGTGCCATTTTGGAAAACTGATCTGTGACCACCCAGACAACGGTGTTACCGGACGAAGAAGGAAGATCGGTTACAAAGTCCATTGTCACGTGACACCATCTTTGGGTAGGGATGGGTAGTGGGTGCAAGTGCCCTGCCGGCTTGTGACGAGGTGTTCTGTTGCGGACAAAGGAGGTACACGACTCAACAAATTCCTTGACATCTTTAGCGAGGTCCTGCCACCAATAGAACCGTGATATCAGGAGAAACGTTTTGCGAGCATCGGGATGACCTGCCACCAATGAGCAGTGTCCCCACTTCAGGATACGCCTACGGAGCGCAAGGCTTACGTATGTCTGCCCCGGCGGGACCTTCCGGAGGTCGACGGGAGCTGCGGAGATAAGACACTCTGGAGGGATTATGTTCTCTGTGGTCATTTCTTCACCCACCACGTCGGAAGCGCGAGAGAGGGCGTCTGCATTCACATTCTTTTCTGCGGGACAGAAGTGGATCTGGAAGTTAAACCGGAAGAAAAAGAGCGACCACCTAGCCTGGCACGGATTGAGTCGCTGAGCCGTCTGGAGGTACTGGAGGTACAGATGGGATGCCGAACACCTTCCAGCAGATAACGCCATTCCTCCAATGCCAGTTTGATGGCTAATAACTCCCGGTCTCCAATAGTATAATTTTTTTCTGCCGGTGAGAATGTCTTGGAGAAGAAGCCACACGTGACCGTTTTGCACATGGGCCCCTTTTGCGTGAGGACTGCTCCAACTCCCACTGACAAGGCATCTACTTCAAGTGAGAAGGGCTTCGCGGGGTCCAGCTGCAACAGGATAGATGCGTTGGCAAAGGCAGTTTTTAGTTTAGTGAATGCCTCCTCGGCCTCGGAGGGTCAGCTGCATGGATTAGTGTTTTTCTTCGTGAGGGCCACAATAGGAGCCACCAGCGTGGAGAAGTGTGGGATGAACTGCCTGTAATAATTGCAGAAACCCAGGAACTGCTGTATGGCCCGGAGGCCGACTGGGCGTGGCCATTGCAACACGGCCGACAACTTGGCTGGGTCCATCTGTAGACCGTGGTCAGAAAGGATGTAGCCGAGAAAGGGGAGACTTGTCTTGTGAAAGAGGCACTTATCGAGCTTGGCATACAGACGGTTAGTACGTAAACGCCTGAGAACTTGTCGCACATGGGCCTGGTGGGATTCTGGATCAGGTGAAAAGATCAGGATGTCATCCAGATAGACGACCACACAGGTGTACAGGAGGTCTCTGAATATGTCGTTGACAAACTCCTGGAAGACTGCAGGGGCATTACAGAGTCCGAAGGGCATGACCAGGTACTTGAAGTGCCCATCACGAGTATTGAAGGCCGTCTTCCACTCGTCTCCCTCACGAATCCGAATCAAGTTGTAGGCTCCTCGTAGGTCCAGTTTGGAGAAAATCTTGGCTCCACAGAGCCGGTCAAAAAGCTCGGTAATCAACAGCAAGGGGTATTGATTTTTTATGGTGATCTTGTTGAGACCGCGGTAATCGATACATGGACGTAGAGATCCATCCTTCTTCGATACGAAAAAGAACCCGGCACCAGCCGGAGAGGAGGACTTATGAATAAACACCTTCTGGAGATTCTCCTTGATGTAGGCGGACATAACCAAGGTCTCAGGCACAGACAGAGGGTAGACCCTGCCCCGTGGAGGAGATGTTCCGGGCAGAAAGTCAATAGGGCAGTCGTAGGGGCGATGTGGAGGCAAGGTCTCAGCTTGCTTCTCGGAGAAGACGTCAGCATACTCTTGATACGGCGCGGAAAGACCCGCCAGAGGCTTACACTGTACTGGAGAAGCGGTAAGCACCGGGTGAGGTGCCACCAAACAGCGTGACCGACATTCTGGCCTCCAACGCACGACTTTGCCCATCTGCCAGCTGAGTACCGGAGCATTGCGCTGCAGCCATGGAAGACCCAGAAGGATGGACGAGGAAGACTGGGGTAACACGAAAAATGTAAGTCTCTCCTTATGAAGTGCCCCCACTTGAAGGAACAGAGACTCAGTACGGTAGCGGACTGGATCGCTGAGGATCTCCCCACTGACAGAGGAGTTGGCCAGAGGTTTCTCCAGGGGGACCACGGGGAGATTATGCTGAGACACCAGGGCAGCGTCCAAGAAATTTCCAGCCAACCCAGAGTCCAAGAAGGCTGAGGCTTGAAAGTGAGTACCAGGCCCAGTGCTGACCAGGACGGGTATGTTCAAACGAGGAGAGGGGTTGCTCACATCCAGGGACGCCTCTCCTATGAAGAGTAGGTGCGCTCGGTTCCCGGAAGTTGCGGACGGAGTGGGCAACCCCTGAGGAGATTCGCAGGGCTGCCGTAGTAGAGACATACACTCACCGGCCACTTTATTAGGTACACCTGTCCAACTGCTCGTTAACACTTAATTTTTAATCAGTCAATCACATGGTGGCAACTCAGTGCATTTAGGCATGTAGACATGGTCAAGACAAATCTCCTGCAGTTCAAACCGAGCATCAGTATGGGGAAGAAAGGTGATTTGAGTGCCTTTTGAACGTGGCATGGTTGTTGGTGCCAGAAGGGCTGGTCTGAGTATTTCAGAAACTGCTGATCTCCTGGGATTTTCACGCACAACCATCTCTAGGGTTTACAGAGAATGGTCCGAAAAAGAAAAAACACCCAGTGAGCGGCAGTCCTGTGGGCGGAAATGCCTTGTTGATGCAGAGGTCAAAGGAGAATGGGCAGACTGGTTCGAGCTGATAGAAAGGCAACAGTGACTCAAATAGCCACCTGTTACAACCAAGGTAGGCAGAAGAGCATCTCTGAACGCACAGAAACGGCGAACTTTGAGGCAGATGGGCTACAGCAGCAGAAGACCACACCGGTGCCACTCCTTTCAGCTAAGAACAGGAAACTGAGGCTCCAATTTGCCCAAGCTCATCGAAATTGGACAGTAGAAGATTGGAAAAACGTTGCCTGGTCTGATGAGTCTCGATTTCTGCTGCGACATTCGGATGATAGGGTCAGAATTTGGCGTCAACAACATGAAAGCATGGATCCATCCTGCCTTGTATCAACGGTTCAGGCTGGTGGTTGGTGGTGTCATGGTGTGGGGAATATTTTCTTGGCACTCTTTGGGCCCCTTGGTACCAATTGAGCATCGTTGCAACACCTTGTGGAATCTATGCCACGAAGAATTGAGGCAGTTCTGAAGGCAAAAGGGGGTCCAACCCGTTACTAGCATGGTGTACCTAATAAAGTGGCCGGTGAGTGTAGGTTCTCCTTACATCGTCGGTTAAGTTCCTGCCGAGTCAGGTGGGCTCTATCCACTTGCATGGCCTCCTGCACGGCTGGCTGGGAAGGAGGCAGTGGAGGCCATAGAAACACCGGTGCAAGACGAGGTAGACGACATGTTCGGACCGGTTCATGCTCTTGGCGGAGCTCCTCACGTCTCTCCGCAAAACGGATATCAATCTGGGTTGCCAGATGGATGAGCTCACTTAACGAAGATGGCGGGTCCCGGGTGGAGAGGGCATCCTTAATCTGGCTGAAGAGGCCCTTCTTGAACGTGGTGCACAATGCTGCATCATTCCAAGCCAACTCCGATGCTATTGTGTGGAATTGCACGGAATAGTCACCTATGGAGGAGTTCCCTTGCTGCAGGTTCAGTAAGGCGGTCTCGGCAGACGAAGCACGGGCAAGCTCTTCAAAGACACTGCGGAACTCCTGTAGGAACAAGGACCCTGCTAGGTCCGAAATGCGTTGGCGTTACAAGGCATTGTTGCACTGTCCTGTGGGATGAATATATAACCAATAAAAGGTGGATGGATAAAAGCGCTGGATGCTCCATTTTGGATTTTTTTGTTATTATTTGAGCTTTGACTGGCAGCTTTCTTCCGGGCGCCATTTTGCCATCCATGTGGATAGACCGGCGTCCTCAGAAGTGATTGGAGGAGATCGAGAGCAAGGAAGACAAGACGGCATTGACAAAGGGGTAAGCAGCCACAGAGACTTTGTTTTTGTTTGCATGTTACTGGGAAGAGGTAGGCTTAAATAGGGGCAGCAACCTGCAATAGCCAGTTACCGCTGCGCTGGCCCTTTAAATTCAACACTGTCGGCGCCCGCGCGCGCCCTAAGGAGCGGGACCGCACGCCCGCCGAGGAACGGAGTCAGCTGGAGCAGGAGCATGGCCGGGTAAGTGAAACTGGGCACCGGCAGGGAGACGAGAGCGCACGTCGGGTCGCGGCGCCGCTCAGCAGCGGGGCACGGATGCGCCTGCGACCCGGGACGAGGAGGGTCGCAGGGGCATCCGTGACAATGACATTATGTGGGCACTGTAAAATGGTATAACTTGGGTACTGTGTGTGTATGCCATGAGTGTACTTTATGGCACAAGCATCTGGGAACTTTATGATACCATTTTTTGGCACTGTATGATTTAGAGATATCTTGGTGGTACTATTTAACATATTTTATGGCAGGCTCCATTTCGATGGAGCTCTTTTAGTGGTTTCTAAAGACAAAAATCTTACGGAGAACCTGTGCTGTGTAACAAAGCAAAGGCTGTAGGTTTTCTCCAAACCAATCCATAAAAGGGGCCCTCAGCCCCCAACCTTTTATCTAAAACTCAATCAATCATCTATCATCACATCTATCTATCTATCTACTATAATAATAACTTTTTTTATATAGGGGCAACATACCCCAAAACCTTTACAATTTAAAGGGGTGTAGTACAGAAAAAAAGACATACATTGCACAATGAAAACACTTACAGAAAAGACACGGGGTTGAGGTCCTGCTCGAAAAGCTTACAATCTATCTTCTATCAAACAAAAAAAATAGGAATTGCGGCGCCTTGGGAAATGGAAATTAAACCCTCTCGGAGAAGATGTTTTTTGTTAAAAAGAGAAACCCAACAAAACACTAAAACTTACGCTTTCGAAGTATACCCAGCTTCATCAAAAGATACTCTCTCTACAAAACGGGAAGTTCAACTATTATTGGGCCTAGGGGGCCAAAGTGAAAATTGCAGACTTAAGTTTTTTTTTTTAATACAAAACTCATATGAAAATTAAAAAAAAAAATTTTAAAAAATGTTTTAACATAAAAACATGATTAAACAAGAAAAAATTTTTTTCAATGCACTTTCCCTTTTAAATAAAAATTTGACCAATCTTTACAAATTTAATCCGTACAAAATTTTCCCATGCATTGTTTTCTAAGAAATCACTATTGCATGGAGGTGCCATATGGCAGCACTCAGAGTGCCTAGAGTCTATAATATAGAACAGAATACAGATCTTTCTCTTCCTTTCCACTACATGGCGGCACAGGGAGCCCCCGGGGTTTTATTTTATAACTCATTTTGAAAACCTGCCAATAGTAAAACGTCTTTTTGTCATAGAAACCAAACCCAAACCCCAAAAAAAAAAACAAAGCTCAGTTTTCATTTTAGGCAAAAAGAAGGGGAAAAAAAAGCTAGCCCCTGTTTGTTCTATGACAGTTTTGATAAATGAGATGTATGTTTGCTGCTATAATGGATTTGCTACAGTATGTGCATGAAGCCTTATGTCTAGTTACGTAAAGAAGACAAGTCCTTACTGATCGTCTACTGTATATATGATATAATGAAAGGGTAAAATCACACAAAAAAAAATCACTGCATTTTATTTAAAGGCCCTTTAGCAATACGTAAGTAATGTTGCAACCCAGTCAATTGGGAATACAGTATATAGGCCCAGATGTATAAAAAGTGTCCGTGGGAAAGGGGATGAGTTAGTCTGCCCAAAATTGATTGCTGCTAGTTGAAAATGTCCATTGCATTTAAAAATGTAAAAAGCGGGTCCCCTGCACCCAAAAAATGTTTTATGCTGTGACTAATTTGCTTTGCCTTTTCCCTTAAAAAAAAAAGGGGACGAATAACACGTAAGAACCGACACTTTTTTGGGATAAACTTCAAAATGTGCGGTATCATATGAATTGTCATGGACACCCCCCAAAAAGTTGTGCAGACCAAAGTGTCTTTTTGGTGCAAATGGTTTAGGAAAGTGTCGGATAGGCGCACTCCCTTTGCCAAGTTTTTCAAAAAAGGTTTTAGGTACAGCTTAAAGAAGGCCCAAACAGTCAGGGGAAACAAATTTTATTACCAAAATAAACATATCAAAGAATAAAAATGGTTACAGGGAAAAATGTACATTGGGAACATTTTGCTAAATATGTATTTACAAAGGGTTAAAACTTACAAACTTCACCCCCTCAAGCTTATAAAATTCACCTTTTTTTTTATGACTTCAACCATTTAGAAGCTAAATGGAAAAACAGGGAAAAACCCAGAGGGGCCAACCCACAAGCGTCCCAGCTTGGGGACCAGCTTCTAATTCACCAAGCCTCCTGTTTTATATGTCTTTAAACCAAAAAAACAGGGAGAAAACAACCACGATTTGTTCACTTACAAACAAATTCTTTTTTATGAAAATATCTTGTATCATTTTTTAGGGGGCCCCGCTCCCTGAGACTAAATAAAAAAACGAATCACTTCGAAATCACTTGAAACTAAACAGAGGGATCAAGCCTAGGATTTTTAAACTTGTGATACAAAACTGGAATTATAATTTGTAAAAAAAAAAAAATACAATAAAGAAATTATAAAATCAAATATCACATATTTCACTAGCATTACACTCCGTTATTTGTCGTAACCAACTATTTATTTTTACATGGCAAAATGCGCGTCACAATTATGGTAATTCATATCTCTCATAGAGAGCTATGGATTACACGTCATCTCCCTGGGCTTACAATCAAACTACGTACCCCGACAAGAAGAGACATTTTCAATTGTTAGCAGCGATTACGCACCACTGTCAATAAACATCTATGGGGCCGGCCCTGGGCCCCACTGTGCTTTGGAGAAAAGCGCGATCATTACGATACAGCGAATTGGGTGTACGACGGCCACAATAAACCGTGTGAAAATACCCTTAAGGACATGACCTATTTTGGCCTCCAGGATATAGTAATGTTTATTTAATCTCATTTATAACTTTTATTTTTTTATTCATGAGGCAGATTTTTTTAAATTGAAGCTCCTGGGGGCCTGTTCAAAAATGAAATAGGGGCCCCTCAACTACCATTCACAATGCTGGTATCATCTTATGTCGCAGAAGGGCTTTTGGACCCCTTCAAGCTGCAGGTCCCGGCAGCTACTGCTATCTCTGCACCCTCTGTAGCTAACTCTATGGGAGCTTTCTTTTAGCTTGATGAGTTATATTTGTCAGTGATATTATTTCTGGGTACCTATAACTCAGAATTAATTTGTATTCATATTTTGGAGGAAGGATAAAACTGAAATTACAGAATTTTTTATTTTCTCACCATTAACAGGTATAATTACCATTTTAACCTTCTTCTATGGATCATAAGGTTTATGACAATACCAGATATGTATAGCTTTTTATATTTTACTACTTTTGCACCATAAAAGCATTTCTGATAATGAAAAATAGAATTGCACAGCCACTTTCCGAGAGCTATAAATTTTTGATTTTTACATCAATGTAACTTTACTTCCTATCGATATGCCATCAAAGTCTGTGGTATAAACCCCCTTTAAATATATGAGGAGTTCATCCCCCATTATTTAGCTTATTTTGCACATATTATGCACTGTAACTATCTTTCTTAACCTGATATAGTTTAGCGTATTTTTATATTTGATTGTATTTCTTGAATATCTGTTTTACTTGATCACGCACATCATGTGATTGCACATTTATTTTATGTATTGTCTGTCACCAAAGACCAGCTGAATATTCATAAATTTGGCTATACAATATATTTTGTTAAACCACCAATGTTTGCTTGAAAATACCCTGGATAGAGCCAAAAACTTTACACTTGGCATATTAAAATAAAGAGTTTTATTGGACACCATTTCTTTGGAGAGCTGCAATTTTCCTCACTCATCTCTCTGTTCATCTGTCTATCCATCTTATTATCTCTCTAATATCCCTCTTTTTAGTATCTATCCATCTATCTAATACGTATGTCCTCTATGTCCTCTAGACTCTCCTGTTTCCTGCTTTGCCTTCCAAACCTCAGCTTCTCCAGTAGTCAGAATGCACTAAGCCTTTTCTTTCCATCCTTCTCTGAACTTGCTGCAGTGTTGAATATCAGCCAAAGATACTGCACCATCCTCTTGCAGCAGCTTCCCGTATCCTCCCAAAAGGAAACCTCAATCAAGCTTTAATTTGATCCCCCTGCAATCTCTGTTCTGGCTCCCGCTGCATTATGTGAGATGATGTGCTGACTAAACCTCAGGAGATATTATTACTTTAGGCAGAATGCTTCATCTGAGGATTGGTCCTGCTGCTCGTTTTGTGTCTGCAGAATTCTTTATACATCTGCCAGATCTGCCAAGAACTGCTGCCGATGTTTCTATATGTTTGTCAGTTAAGACAATGCAGCAGATTTTGCCTCCTAGGGAAAAATACAAATAAGATCCAGATGGGTTATACCAAGTGACAAACTCAGATCTACACTGAAAACTAGCTCTACAACACCGTAGGCTATTACACTTTTCATTTTGTCAATACATCCTGCAATATAAGTACTTGTACAATACCGTACTACTTACATATTTATGCACCATGAACTTTAGATTTTTTTGAAGGAGAAATTAAAATCATTTAAAAATAAAATAAAAACACAGCAATCTCATTCTTTACTTCCACATTAACATAAGGGGACATGTAAAAGATCCGTGCGTTGAAGCGCCTGTTTTCACGTTTTTTTCCGTGAAAACTGCACCTGATGTATGTCAGCGCTGAAGTGCTCTCATAAATGTGGGGCAAACTTCAATGCCTCCGACAGACAACCACATTGAAATTGGTTTTTTCCGTCGGAGCTTTAAGCGCCTCACTTTGCCGACCCCCTTTCATACATGCGGGGATTTTTCGAATGGGGGTGCGCCCCCCCGAACCCTACACAGGGGCCTTTCATTTTAGGGCAATAGAAAGTGGCAACCTGTTCCAAAACGCCTAACACATAGGGAGTGCGTCTGACAGGGGCCGGAAACAAAAGGGGCGCTTATACGCCAGAAACCAGCAAAACGCGCCCTACATGTCCCCCAAATGCCATATGGAACTCTATCTATCTATCTATCTACTAGAATAAAATAAAAAAAAAAGAGAAAAAAAAGGGTGCACAATAGGGAATATGAAACAGAAATTTTAGGGGGTTTTTTGGTAAATGTCTTACCTAAGGAATTTGAAAAAAGATGAGCCAAACCCCACAAGAATTTTCTTTTTTAGCTTTCCCCCGATGGGCAGCCGGGTTTCCCCACGATTCCTCGGCAGCCTCACACCGGTACAAAAGTACGAAAAGTAAAAAATGTGGATTTTTGGGGCACTCTCAAGAAAGGTTTTAAACACTTGACTTTAAAAAGGTTTTTATTGTTAAAAAAGGGGTTTAAACCTCATAAAAACACAAAATTTAAGTTGAGCAGACCAAGCAAACCAAAATTTCTTTTAGGCTATGTCAACACGAAAGGGAAAAAAAACCGTCAAAACAAATCCTAAAAAACATTTTGAATCGAATATTTTGTCAGTTTTTGTCAAAAAATTTTGGGGTTTGCGACCCGTTTTTTGGGTGTTTTTTTGTTAAGGTTTTTGTCGTGGTTTTTGGTGTGTGCGTTTTTTCAGGCAATTTTCACTGTTTTGAAATAGGTGGGACCTATATGTCTTGTTTAACCCCTTCCTGACGGACGGTCATAATAATATGGCTCTTAATTTTTTTTGCTCTTTCCTTCTGAAACCAAACCTTTTTATTTTTTCCACCAAAATAGACTATGAGGGGTTTTTTTGCGGGGGAAAGTTTTTACTTTTTTAGTGGTTATTCATATTACTATAAAATACAGGGAACGGCAAAAAAATTCTAAGTTGGGGCAAAATTGAAAAAAACTTACTTGCACCATGTTTGCGGAGGTTTTTTTTTACAGAGTTTATTTTCGGTAAAAATTAGGGAATTCGTATTTAACAGGGTTGATACCATCCGGGAATACCAAACATGTAGGGTTTTTTCCCTTATGTTTTGGGACCGAAAAAAATTTCCAAACATTTCTATTCCCGAAATTTGCGCGCGGCACTATTTTGTGCACCAATAACTTTTTTTTTACTAACACCTAGGACGTAAGTTTAGGAGGCATTTTTTTGGGGGCAATTTTACTTTTAATGTTAGCACTTGAAAGATGCACTTTTTGATTACTTTTATTCCCAAATTTTTTTTTTGACTAAATGACCAAAAAAACGAATTTTTTCCGTTTTTAATTTTTTTCTTCTACTGTTTAGCGTACGGGAAAAATTTTATTATATTTTTATAGATCAGACTTTTTTAAAACGCGGGATACCAAATATGGAACTTTTTTTTTATTTTTTATTTTTTATTTTAAAAAAAAAGGGGGTATTTAAACCCTTTTTTTTGTACAAAAAAATTTTTAAAATTTTTTTACAACATTTAGCCCCCATGGTGCTTTCCCTTTGGGGGGCGCAATCGTTAAACCCAATCATTGCAACAAAAAATTGGGGTGACAAAGTGGCAGTTTCCCCCTCCTGTCGAAAGGGGAAGGGGGGCAAACCAGGACAGGCACTCAACCCTTCACAAGGCCTGCCCCCTGACCCCCCGGGACCAGGAAACTCACCGCTGAGTCCCATCGGGGCTAAAAAAAGGGTGCGCGGCACCGTTTTTCTTCTTTAAGACCCGCCCATTTTTGCCGGGGCCCTGATGGGTTAAACACACAGGGGCACGCGCCAACCTGCGCTAAAACCCACCGGGGGCGTTACTGAAGACCCTAACACCCCGGCGTAAAGGGGGATCGCGCCCATCCCTTTCAAAGCCCAAACCGCCTTTGACCGTACCATACGCAAACGTCGGTGGGGGGTTTAAAAAAATTTGGGGGCATTTTTTCCCCAAACCCCACGGCAAAACCTTGCACAAACCGTCCAGCTTTCACAAGACTTAAATAGTAAATTTTCCCAAAAACAACTAAAAAAAAAAAAAACACCTTGCCCCCAGTCGACACTTTTGTCTGCTTAAATCATACTTAATTTATAATCTATCTATCTCATATTTATCCAGCAGAATATTCCATTTTTTCATTCGCCCTTTTTACAGATTCAAAAATCTATCATCCATACATCTATCTACTATCAAACTATCTTCTATCATCTTCTATTTTCCATCTATCTATCAAACTACCTACTACTATCTATCTCATACTTCTACACCATATCTACTATCTATCTACCCATCTATTTATCTAATTCCCAAATACAAACAATTTGCTTTGGGGGGAAATACAGGTTTCTACATCTATATATCAACCACTGACTAACACATATTGATGGGAGCAATCCCTTTTGCATCACTTTTGGGGGGGAAACTGAGAAAATTACATGTTTTAAATTTAATGTGATGTCTCCGACGCTATTTTTTGTAGTCCAGATCTCAAGGGTTTTTTGCTGGGCTCCCTGACATTTCAAATATCCAATACCATCCAAAAAAATGTTTAGCAAAGGGAATAAGTAAATTCACTATTATTGGGGAGGCCCAAAAACGCTTCATGATTTATTATTTTGTAAACAGAGCATCTCAGACAAAAAAAGGAGATAAAATAGACACCTCGGTGACACTTATTTCCTGGGGATCGGGCTTAAAAACAATCATACCCATCCGCTTTCCCAATATTAACAGGGGTTTATTTATTTTGCATGACGCTCTACCATGGCCGGGATGACCATAGGGGAAGGTTTGCGACCGCCCATGGCCCACTCACCAGGGAAAAGGGGGGGGGGCAAAGGCATAAGGGGTTTAAATTTCCAGTGGGGGCATTTATGGATTTGACAGGGAACCAAATGCCCCTTTTCCCCCGTCTCGCCTTTAACCTTGTGCATGTGG
>JAODAL010057033.1:0-22924 GCA_025379985.1 Phyllomedusa bahiana
ACAGAGGGTTTTTCCCCCACGTCATGGCCTTGCCTGCCCCCAATACCAGATCCAAAGCAGGATTTCTTTCCCAAAAAGCCGTCCCGCCCTGGCCACCCACGTGTCTCTAAAATTTCAAGCGCGTTTTTTCTGCATCTGGTCTGGAAAAGTCCATCGACCACGACACAGGACTAGTAACAGGGCCCAAGCCGCTATATCTCGTACATCATGGGGAGCTGGGTGGAGTTTGGGTGGTGCGGTGGCTCTCAAGCTCGGGCGCACGCTCTTAAAAACCAAAGGGATGGGCGGGGGTTCTTTCCCCCAAGGGGTCCTTGGTGGCTTCCCCGGGAAAAACCAGGCCGGGTTTTTTGAAATTTAATCTGTCTTGGAGACCGTCCACACACATTCAGGACTGTGGACGGCTGTACGAAAACGAGACCGAGCGCTGGCTGGGTGAAAAAAGAACCTTGTGCCAGGCAAGGTGGTGGGATAAAGGGGTCGAAATCTGCGGGCCCCCCCTTAAGTTTTGGTAGGCGGGAGCACACCCCTTGCCTGGAAATCAAACCCCTTGTTGTCCAGAAATTTCTAAAAGCTACCCGGGTCTGGACGCTGCTGGGGAAGGTTTTGGGGTCTGGTTCGCATTGCGCCTTTGACCCTGTTCGTTCCCCCTGTGGGGGTTACGCGTACCCGGGGCCCCCCCGTAAAACCTTTCTATTTTTGAGGGGGCAACCGCTGGAATTCCACCCTCCACATTTCATGGGCCTGCTTTTGCAACGGCGGGATGGCCCCCCAACATCGACCACATTTTCCCGGGCCACCGGGGGACGCTGCATGTGTTGATGCAGGGCCAGGGTGCCAAGTTAGCTCCCTGGCCACGCTTCACTTTCTGTCCACAGATTTACATATCCCCCATGTTCGGTTTTCCTCCGGTGTTTTACAAAAAACCCCGGGACCCGCCAGTAGGTATTTTACCCCAATGCCTCACTGAGTGACTACTATTGCCGCTGCCCCTCGCTGGGCCCCTTTTGCTGCTACTTTCTTGGCCTCGAAGCGGGTTTTCACCCCTACTACCCCCCTTGCTGGGTGCGCCCCTCCCTGACGTGCAACGACACCCTCTTCTCCTGCGTGATGAACCCTTGCTTTACCGACTCCCCAAGGGGGGGGGCTAATTTTCACGTTATTGTTGGATCTTCACGCTGTCTTCCCCTACGGCTTTTTATGCAGAGCTGAATCCTCACAAGTGCCTCCCTGCCACCTCCACTGCAAAAAGCGGGGATGTCGGCCCCACATCTTCCGCCAAATACTGCGACGCCTCAAAATTTTTTTATCCCGCTATTAGTGGCGCTGGCCCAGAACCCCTAAGATCCTGGGTGAGGGGAACCCACGGACAGAGGCGGTTGAGACAGGGGACAGCCCGTCCCCCCCTCCCGGGGCCCGCCAACTAAGGGTTTTTGCTGAGTTCCCACGCCTTGTGGGGTTGTCAATGTCTTGGGAGGGAAATGGATAACCCAGTCAAACCAAACAAGAACCCTTGGGTTGCTGGGCAACACAAAGGGGGCTTTAAAACACCCCCCCGTTTGGGCCCCACCGAGTGACCCCTGCGCGACGTCTTTCCCTTTCTGTGCTGGGGCCTGGGCCTGCCCAGGGAAAGAATTTTCCCCCTGGGCCCCCTCCCATGTGAAGAGCCGCCACCTCTCTGTTTTGGAAAATACCCGTTTTTCAAAAATTTTACAGGCCCCTGTTTTTTTGGGAAAATATCTGTATATGATTCCCAAAAACACCCTGTATTTGAAATCCCCAAAGAAAACCCCCAAAAAACAGGCTTGGGTTTAAACCCCCAATTAAAATTTTCTTCCCAAAAAAATCAACAGGGAAAAAAATTTCCCGTGTTTGGGGGTTTGAAACACTGGGATTTTTTTTACTGAATATAAAAGCAGGAAAAAACCTTAATTAACCCTTGAATATAAAAATTTCGTACAGGGAAAACACCAAAGGGAAAAAAATTAAAATGGTATGTGGCGTTTTAAAAACGCTGTTTTATTTTTTCTGAAAAATAAAAAACACAAAACAGGCCTTTAATTTTAACCCCCTTTAATATAAATTGGTTCCAGAAAATGACCCGATGGGAATTTAAAAATTTTTATGGGGCCGAATTGGGACCCCACCCCGGAAATTGAATTTTTCAATTTCCCCCCCCAAACTGAATCAAAATTTATAACGGGGGGGGAAACAGTCCCCTGATAAAAAGCCCAATTTCACCCCCCCCCCCCCAAATGCTGCTAAAAAAAAATTCTTTTTTATTTGAGATCTCCCGCGCAAAACCAAAACACAAACCCAAGGGATGGAGCAACCAGCATGGCCTCCGGACTTTTAAAAAAATGCGGGGACCCTCACAGAATCCCCCCAGTCCTGATTTGCCTTTCTTCTGCAAATGTCATTTAGGTGTTCCTTTTTTCCTCCCAGATTCCCTGCCCGTGTAACCCATGTGCTTGGGCTATTTTAGCAATTTAAAAAAACACTTTGTTCCCCGCCAAAACCCCCCTAATCCCTTTGGGGTCGTTGCAGAATTTGAAATTTTCCCCGAAAAATTTTAAACGAATTCCACTTTCGTTTGAATTTGATTTGCCCCTTCCCAAAAATAAAAAATTATGGGCTGCCCCATTTCTTTCTATCCGAAATAAATTGGGTTTTGGGGATTCCCCGAAAAAATTTTTGGGGGCATGAAAATTTTTTTAGATAAAAAAATTTTTTTTTATCAATTAAATTTTTTTTTTATAAAAGGAAATTTTTAAACAAATCCCACCCTTTTCTATCTTTAACATTTTAAATATTGTATCCGTCCCTTTTTTTCTAGGATAGTGTTTTGTATAGCTGGGTGACATGAAATTTTTAAGGGATACTCAAAAAATGTATCAAGTGATTCCCTTTTGGGCCTTTTCCCCAAAATTTAAAAACTTTGTCGAAATATCAAAAGCCCCCACTGCGCAGTGAACAATGTTTTTTTTCAAACCAACAGAAATTGGGTTTGAGAAAACCCACACAACCCGGGACCCCCTTGAGGGCCCTTTTTTTGTAGATAAAAAAACCTTTCCAAACCCCAAAAAAAAGTTCTTTGGAAAGGGGAATTTTAAAATAATAATTGAAAAAGAAAACAAATTTGGTTACTGATATAACAATCTTGTATAAGTTTTTCTTTAACTGCCTCCTTCCCCCCCAAATTGTGGGGTAAAAGTATATAGGGCTTTTAGGGGCCCTTAAGGAAAAGGGGTCCCACGCTGTTTTTTTTGGGGGTTTTTTGCAAACTACCGGGCCCCAAACCCCCTGGGTTTGGATGCAGGGATGCGATTTTTAGGCACAGTTCCCTTTGCCATTTTCAAAATGCGGCCCCCATGAAGGGGGTAAGGGTGGGTATGGCATTTGGGGGGGGGGCCCCAGCGCCGTTTGAAAAACTTTCCCAGGCAGTTTTGATCCCCCGGTCGGGCAAAGTGCGGCGCATTGCAGCGCTCGGGCCAAACTTCCCACAGGCAAAACCCATTGATTTGGTTAAAATGATCCGGGGGGAGGCGAATTGAACGAGAACGTAACATAAAAAGGAAAAAAACAAATGCCTTTTTTTCTGTATTTTTTAACTGTCCCGCCCTTTTTAATTTTGATTGGGCAATAAATCTCCCAAGCTAAATGGGTCACTGTCGCTCCCCTTTTTGAAATTTGCTGGTTTTTTAAAGGGGGGCCCAATCAGAAGAGGGTTTAAAAAATTTGAATTTCTGTAATTTTTTCCCGGGAATTTTTCTATGTTTTCAATTCCTTTATGTAGCGCCGGGGCCCCGGCGACAAACGGTTGTTAGGGATTTTAAATTTATTTATGTTTTATAGAAGGGTTTTAGCGATTTTATCTGATAATTTTTTTACAATTTAAAAAAAAAGATTTTTTTTTAAACATTCTCCATGCCCCCAAGGCGCGGAGAGGGCCCAGATTTTTATTGCCCCCCCCATCTGGCCCTAGACTACCAAAAGGGGAAAAAAAAGCTCGCGCTTGGGGGGTTTGGGCCGATAGCCCAAACCCCCCCCTAGCCCAACCCAATCACCTTTTTGCCCCTTTTTTCTGTATTTTGAACTGTCCCGCCTTTGGGAAATTTTAAAAAGGTTTTAAAATTTTCCCTAGGGTTTTTAATGGGGGCCCCGTTTCCCCCATTCTGATTTGGCCCCCCGGGTTTTAAACCAAAACCCCCGCTTTGCTCAACCCAAACCGCTCTTTTTTTGCCTTTTTTAAATGTAAATTTGGGAAATGTCCCGCCCCCCCGTTTTGATTGGTTTTAATTTGTTTTCCATAGGTTTTAATGGGGCCCTTCGCCCCAAATTTTATTGGGTGGTTTTTTGCCACCCAAAGAAAGCGCTTATAGAATTTTAATTTTCTGTATTTCCCGGCAATTTTCCCCGATCCTAATTTCCCGATTTGCGCCGTTTTAGATTTTTTGGAAAATGTTTTTTTTTTTTTTTTTTTTTTATTTTTGAAGGTTTTTTGCTCTTTTTTTTTAAAATGTTTTACACCTAAAAAAAGGGAAATTTTTTTTTTTTCCTACTCTAAGCCGCACGGCGCGAAGCCCCAATTTTGTTGCGATCTTTATGGGTTTCCCCTTTATGTTCCTTTCCGCTTTCACTTTTGCCTCTGGCCGGGATCATTTAGACCAGAATCAAACCAAAGGGCTGCTTTCGGAGCTGGCGAGCGCTTTCATTCGCCCTTTACTTTTCCGAGCCGCGATCCGGGCAGGGCCCCGGAGTTTTCGAGCGGGGGCCCATTTTCCGCCCCCTTTATTTGAGGAGCACCCCAAAAGGGGAACGCTTGGGCCCAAACCGCCTCCCCGCGGGGCCCACAGGGGGATTCGAGTGGTGAGGCGCAGAATACACCAGAAAACAGGGTAAAAACCCTTCTTTTATGTGCCCCATGTTTTTTGATATTTTTTACATACCCCTTGGTTGAAAAACTAGTTAATTCCCCAGGTGCAGCGTTGATTAAATCTCAGGAACTAGTTTTTATTTCATCCTGCTAGCGGGGTTATTGTTACGATTAACCCCTTTCCCGACATTTTAAAATAAACATAAGCCCCAGCCGGGGGGTGACTTCCCGCAAAAGGACGTTGCATTTCGTTTCCCGGGGGATCGCGCGGGGTTTGCGGGTAGCCCCCCCGCCCCCGATCGCGACAGGGAACCAACGGTAATTACCGCTGGGTTTTTATGCCGTTACCCCCCCCCCCGGCCGGGGGGAGCTCCGGCCCCGGGGAATTTTAAAGCTTTATTAAAACCCCAACCTGTCATGGCTGCGATAAAAGAAACCGCAGGAAAGGGGGAGGGGACTCCTGCTGCCCGCGATCCGGGGGCAGCAGCGGCGGGAATGCCCCTCGCGGGCTCCTTTCCCCCCTCCCCGGGGTGCTTTCTGAAAGCATCCCGGGGGGGAGTCTGATGACGTCACCATGCCCGCAAAGCTTTTTGGGCATGGTGACGGTTTGTTTCCCCTTTGGGGAACCCGGCCCAGCCCGTAACGCTGTTTTAACCGGTTTTCCAAATTTTAACAGCAATTTTAACGATTGCTTTTTTCCCCGTGGGGATTTTTGGTTACAAACCCCCCTTTGGGAAAAAATAAAAAAAATTTAAAAAGTAAAAAAGTAATAATAAAAAAAAAAATTAAAAACCCGTTTCAACGCCCTTTTCCCCCTTTTCAAAAGCCCAAACCCCAAAAAAGTTTTTAAAAATAAAAAATAGAACCCAATTTTTGGGATCGCCCCGGCGGGAAAGACCCACCCAAAAAATTTTGTCACAAATTAAAATTTAACCCGTAAGGGGAAAGCCGTTAAAAAAACCAAAAAAAAAAAAACAGTCACGAATTTCGTTTTTGGGAAAACCTGCAGCACCAAAAATGGGGAAAAAAAAACCCAAACAAAATCATATAAACCCAAAGTTGTACCAAATTTAAAAATCCAGTTTTAAACCCCCCAAAAAAAAAAAAAACCTTTAAAATATCTTTTTATACGGGAAAAATAAAAAAGTTTTTTGGCCTCAGAAGACCCGCGTGATAAATATTTTTTTAACACAATAAAAAAATTTTTTTTTTTTTTTTTAAAATGCTTTTAAAATTAAAAAAAACTATAAAATTGGGGAAATTTCCGTAATCGTATCGACCCAAAAAAGGGAAAGCTAACTTCATGGATATGGCCCGGTGAAACGCAGTTAAAAAAAAAAAAAATCCCACCCAGGATTGCAGTATTTTTCTTTTCCCCCGCCTTCCAAAAAAAGGATTTAAAAAATGATCAAAAAAGTCTTTTTCCCAAAAAAAATGATAACCCCCTTAAAAAAAATCAACTCATCCTTTTAAAAAAAAAAAAAACCCCTACACAGCTCCTTTCACCCGAAAAATAAAAAAGTTAAAGGGGGTCTTTGACTTTTGGCGAATTTCAAAAAACCCCGGGTTTTTCCCTTTTTGGAAAAAAAAGTGATTTTTTAAAATTGGGGGTTAAAAAACAGTTTTAAAAAAATAAAAAAAATGTACAAATTGGGATCGCTGTAATCTTATCAACCGCTGGTTGCTTAGGGATTCAGTTTAACTGCACTGTGACCCGTTAAAAAAAAAAATAAAAAATTTCTACCAAGGGAAAGCGTATTTTTTTTCAAATGGGCCCCACCCCCAAAAAACCAAAAAAAAGGGTCAAAACGGCAATGCCCCCCCCTAACAAACCCATAAAAAAGCTCTGTATTAAAAGAAAACCCCGAAAAAGTTATGGGTTTTCAGAACCCCGGGCAAAATAAAAACGCAAAATTTTTTTTAAGACCTATTTCAAATTTTGGGAAAAGGGAAAAAAACAAAAAAAACAAAAAAATCTATTTCATTGCAATTTTTACCCCAAACCCCCCTAGTTTAAAATTTTTCTGTCATTTACACCCCCGAAAAGCTGGGAAAATTGAAACCCAACAAAACAATGGTGGGAAAAACTTTTCCCCTCATTTTCATGGCCCAAGCAAAAAAAAAACCTTTGGGCCCCCTGTGCACCCAAAATGCCCCAATACGCCCCCTAGAAAGAAATCTATGAGGGGGCGAATCCCAAAATTGGGGGTGACTTCGCAAGGTTTTTCCCCGGGTTTTGGTACTTGGGGGGTTTTAAATGCGCATGGCCCCACCAAAAATCGGGGTTCCAAAAGCCCAAAAAGCGCTCCCTCCCTTTTAGGGGGTTTCCAATTGGAAAAATTGCTGACAAAGTTTATGGGGGCTTTTTTACCAGGATGGGCCCCTTTTAAAAAATTTAAACCCTTTTTACTAAAATTTTCAGAAATTTTTTGGAAATTTTTTTATTTTCCCACTAACGCTAAAAAAATTTTGTGCACACCTTGGGGGTTTATAAATCACTGGGACCCCTGGATATTTCCCCCTTTAAGGGGGGTAGTTTCCCAAAAAGGGGGGTTTTAGGGGGTTTTTTAAATTTTTGCACCCCCCAGGGTGGGCCGCAAAACCCGAAATAAACCCCAAATAAAAACGTAATGAAAATGGGAAGCCCCAGAGCCGGTAGGGGCCCCCCCTATTCTGGGGCTTGGTTTGGGTTTACCAAATTTGCGCTCTTTGGGCCCAAAATAGGGGTTTCTCTAAAACGGCAGAAAACTGGGGGAACCAAAATGAAGTTTCCCCTTTCCCTGATCACATTTTTCCGTATTTTTGTGGGAAAAATGTTTTAAAAATTGAAAATCTGCAAAAAAAGTGAATTTTTAAAATTTCATTTCCCTTTTCTTTTAAATTTCCGTGAAAAAACCTAATGGGTTAAAAACTTCCTTTAATCGGGTTTTGGGAAAACTTTTTAAAGGGGGGGTTTTTTAGATGAAGTCCTTTTTGTGGGGACCTAACATAAAGGCCAATAAAGGACCTTGATCGGAAAAGGTCCCCAAAAAAATTTTTATATTGAAATTTTCTTTAAAAATTTTAAAATTACTACTAAAAATTTTTAAGCCCCCTAAAGTCCCTTTCAAAAAAAAAAAAGACATTCAAAAAAAAAGATTGGAAACTAAAACAGACCAAAATGGGAGAAAGCTAGTTAAAAACTATTTTGATGGGAAAAACCCATCTGTCTTTTTGATGCGAAATTTTTGGGGGGTTTTAAGTTGGTAAATTTTTCAAATTTTTCCATACTTTTGATATTTTTTACAAATTTAAAAGCATTTTTTTTGGGCCAAAATTTCTTCTTTTCTTAAAAACACAATGTGTCACGGGGAAAAAAAAACCCCTGAATCACATGGATTAAAGGTTTTAAAATGGGCCCAAAAAAATTTTTTCTTTGCCCTAAATTGACACATGACAGATTTAAAAAAAAGGGGGTCGTCAGAGAGGCCAAATTGGCCCCCGGGGTAAGGGGGTTTAAAAACCCATCTAAGGGGGTTTTAAAAAGCGTAAAACCCAAAAAGGGGCCGGGTTTATTTGTTTTTTCCCCTTTTTTAATGATTTTTTGAATAAAGTGCGTTCCCTTTTTAAACAAACCCAAAAAACCTGAGCACCCAGTGCTGGGGGTTACTTCTGGGTTTTGCTTTTAAACAACTCCCCCCCCAACCCCCATCCCGCCCCCTTTTTATCCCCCCCAGTTTGGTTTTCCCCATACTCCCCTTTTAAAGCCCTTTATTTTGAGATGGCGAAACATTCTAACGAAGTGGGAAATTTGTTTAGAATTTCAGGGGAAAAATTCGGTTTGAACAAAAAAAAAAAAAAAAAAAGAAAGGTTGGGGGTTGGGTGAACGAAATGTGTTTTGATTGATAAAATGGGTGCCCACCCCAAAGGCGCTACATGGGGGAAAAACACTCGGGGGGAAAAGGGAATAGCCCGCAAACATGTGCAGAGATGAACCCCAAACAAGGGGCCGGGGGGATTCTTTTAGTCCCCCGCACTAATAAGTCCGGGCGCGACGCCGGGAGCCCAACCCCTCCCCTTTACTGTTTCTGATCAGGGGAAAGGGGCTGCCCCCCGGCTGATTGTATAGCTTTTTACTGGGGGGAAAGGGTTTTTAAACAGCCGATTTTTGTGGGGTGTTCTGTTGTCCAGAACCCGTTCTCTTAATGTTCTATTTCTGATTTTTTGGGGGATTGGGTCTGAAAACCAGTGTGCGTCACTGCAGCTGCATATAAAATTCAATATCCAAGTGGATCTAAGCCAGTTTCCTGTTGTATTCTTTTAAAAGAAAACAGCGTTTTTACAATACAAATCCCACTTCATTTTGGCTGCTCAATTCTATTGCGCAATTTAATCCGGGGGTTAATTTAAAGGGGTTTTGTTTTGCGGGTGTGGGCCCCCAAAGAAACTGTTTAATTTCCAACGCCAAAATATATACATTTTTCCTGTAGCTAATTCACAACGAAGGTTAATTACAATTTTATCTCTTGTTGTGTGCCGTAGAAAACACACAATTGTAAACACGCTACAAAACTACTAGTTTGTGGTGGCTCAATTTTTTGGCGCAATTTACATACAGGGGTAATTAAGCGTTGTTCTGCAGTTGTACTCAGTAAAAGAAACTTTGTTTTTCACCGCCACAGAAGAAATTCTGTAGCATAATTCATATTCCGAAGGGTTTAAATTTAAACCTGTTTGTGCTTTTATATTCAGTAAAATACACAGAGTTTTTTAAACGGCACATACAAGTCAATTTTCCTGCCCATTTGTGGAGCGCAAATTTTTATCCAAGGGTTACCCAAAGCTTCTTAGTGGGTTCATTTGGCGTCAAATACAGGGTGGTATTTTATCATATACAGATATCTTTCATCAAACAGTGTCTGTACATTTTAGAACAAACAGTATGTCAGACAGAGAGGTGGCAGCTCTTCACCTCGAGTGGCAGAGGGACAAACATTCCTGGAGCAGGTCGCAGCACAGCAAGGACATCGCAGCAGGGGTCACTCGGGTAGGCCACATCTGCCAATGTCATCTACCGCACTTGGGGGCTAAAGGGGGGAGGCAAGGGTTTAACTCGTCAGGGAAGGAGGGGGGAGAAAGCGCGTTTTAGGGGCGGCGCCCGCCCGCAAGTGGGCGTGTGGCCCCTGGAGTTTAGGGATAGCAGAAATGGAGGGGGGAGCCCAACCCCCCACGGGGGTAAAAAAACCCCTTGCAGTCAAGAAAAAATGCGGCACAGGGGCCCCAGGATGGTAAAGCGGCCGGCAAATAGTCACTCAGTTTCAGAGCGTTGGCCCGTAAAAATCGATATCGGCGGGTGTGGCAGTTCTTTTCTTTAAAACAAGGGGAAGGGCCCAAAATGGGTTATATGTAGAATCTGTAAGCGAAAGTGAAGCGTGGCCAGGGGAGCTAAAGTTGGCAACCCCCGGCCTTGGCGTCAACACCCTGCAGGGGTCACCCCCCCCGGGGGGAGGGGGGAAAACCCTGGCCCCAGTGTGGTGGTCCCCTCCTGCTCCGCAGCACCAGCAGAGCGCCCCAAATGGCAGATTGCCAAATTTCAGCCCGTGCAAGGGGTCCCCCACCTCTGCCCGAAAGGGGGCATGTTTTCTTTGACTCTCTCCCCGGTCCAGGGTGCTCCCGTTTCCCCGTTTCTTATGGGCCAAGCAGTCGTTTTAGCGAGGGGGATTTCAAAGAGACAAACCGTATTGGCCTCCAACCAACCCAAGGGTAGCGCTGGGGGCCGTTGCTCCTGTCCAAGTTCTTGGTACTGCAGGCCCTCCCCTTTTCCCAAAAGGTGGACTTTGCCCCCCTTTAAAGGGAAAAAAAAGGTTTGGGCCCGAGCCCAGTGGAGAGTTCCAAGCCGTAAATTTTTTTTCCAAAAGGCCAAAATCCCCGCCTTATAAAATTTTTGTAGAACAGAAGGTGGGCCCGTCCCTTTTGGGTTTCGGTTTGTTCCCGGTCACGGGCAGCACGGGGTTTTGGGGCTTGTTAAAAACGTTCGGGCCAGTACTTGTTTCCTTTTACGGCCCCCGGGGGGGAAAAGTTTCTTTCCCGGCCCCGGACCAACAATTGGACAGGAGGCCCCTTTTCCCCCCCCGTTGTCAAAATGTGCTCCCGGGGCCCAAAGTCCGCCCGCCCCCTTCCCCCCCCTCCCACCACCACCTTTTGCCTCCACAAGTACTGCTCCATCATACCCCAAAGTGTAGCTCCCCCCGGGGGTCACGCAGTTTACACCTGGCTTGCCCCGGCAACGAAAAATCACACAGGGGAGGAACTGCTCCACGTCATGCAGCAAAAAATCGAAGTGTGGTTTCTCCCCGCCAAAATGCCCAAAAACGGAACCAAGGGGGGAGGGCAATGGGGGGGAAATGGTGTCCCGCCCCCTGGCCCCCGAGGGGATGGGCCATGCGCCCCCGCTTTGGGGGACCCTGTTTTAATCTGGTTTTGAGAAAAAATTCCGAAGTTTCCACCCGATCTTAGAACTTTTTGGGAAAATGGCCAGGGAAAATGTTGCATGCCCATTATCCAAATTCGTACAAAACCGGGGAAAAACCCTCCCCGAGTTGCGGAGCGGGAGAATGGCCCCCCCCAAAAAAAACTCTGGTATGCGATGTTTCCCCCCGTTGGAATTCCAAACCCCACATGTTGGACCCGGGGCTGTATGAAAAGAGAAAGGGCCCTTAACGAAATTTTTTTTTGATTTAAAGGGGACAGGAAATACTCCCTGTGTAACTTTGATGTAGGGCCCGTTTGGGAGCTCCCTGCGTTTACAACTGCCGGGTTTTTTGAGGCCATTTGGGAGGTGACCCTTATTTGTCAGGCGAGGGTTTCGGGGAAAAGAATAACTCATTCCACTGCTTCATTCCCGGGGAAGTGTGAAAAAAACCCGTTGGGCAGGGGACTGGGGACCCTGGCGACTACTTTTCGTGGCACTGATTCCGGTGGGGATGAAATGGGGAAAGGGGGACATTGGGAGGGAAAAAAAAAAAGCATTGTCTGGGGAAAGGGGTGGATTTTTACCAGGTGATAAGAGAGGGGGGAGCAGGAGCAGTGGGGGGGAGGTGGTTTGGGGATGAGGAAGAGAGGAGATGGCCCCCAAGGACCTTTTGGCAGTAAAAAGTGGGGGAAAAGGGGGGCAGGGAAACCCTCGGGGGTAACCCTTTTGCAGGGTGGCCCCCCAGATGCTATTTTGCCCTGGCTAGTGACATTTCCCAATAGTCAGCATCGGCCCGAGGGATGATTTCTGGTCTTCCCCCCTATTTGGGGGCCCTCGTAAAAGGTCCAAAAAAGGGAGCCTTTTTCACAGCTATTGGGGGAGGACCAAAAATTTTTTTAAAAAAATTAGGGAATTTCCCCCTAATAAATTGGCCGTGCCTATGTGCGGGATCTCTCTCTTGGGAAAGGTTTTGACCCGGGGGGGTTTTCCCCCGGGGCTTTAAAGTAAAACTGTGAAGGGTTTCTGGGGGGAAGGTGGGGGGGGTAGGAGCAATACAGCTCCTTTAGCAGTAAAACCCAAGTCTGGAGTCACTTTATGAGCAGGTTTCCCTTTACCCCCCTAGTGAGGGGGTAGTCGCCAGGAAGCCGAAAGGACCTGGAGCATTCCCCGAACCAACAGGTGGTGGCCTACTTGGGGCATATCTCTGCCCCCCCAAATTAGAAGTCCGGTGGAATAAATGGGCAGCCAAACCCGGAAGTTTTGTCCGAAAATTTTCCCAGGGTTTTCAGTGGGAAGCTGTCCGGGCCCGGCCCGGAGTGTGGCATCGGGGGCGGGGGGTTCGTCGGGGGGGCCTCGTTTCCCCAAAGGGGAACCCACTTGTTTTCCCTGGGAAATGTGGAACCCATGACCTTTGTCAAAATGGAATTTAGGCGTGGATTTGGGGCCCGATTTCCCCACACCAATTTTCCTTTGGGCAGACTACATCAGCCATGACGGGCCCCACCCAAACCTTTTGAGAAAAGGGGGTCTGGGTTCCCAAAATACCTGCCTCGCCCATATTTGATGCCGCCCCCCCCCTGATGCCACAATCTGCTGCCCGTTTCTAAACTGCCCCCAAACCCTCTTTACCCGGGATGGTATTGCCCCCACCTCCACATGTGTCATTGGCCCCTTTTCTGCCCCATGCTGCTCTGTGGGTGCTGCCCGTGACCTCCCCCACTGTGTCATTGTCCCACTTTGGCCCTACTGTTTTTTTCCCCTCCAGAATGGCATTTTGGGGCCCCTGGGTTTACCCCTTTTGCTGCCCGTGGTGCTGCCCTGCCCCCCACACCGTGTCCTTGTGCCCCTATTTGACCTCATGCTGTTTCTGTGGGTGCCGCCGTGACCTACACGTTTTGTCATTGGGGCCCCTTTTCTGACCTCATGCCCGTTTCTGTTGTGTGCCCTTGGGCCTACACACTGTGTATTGTTCCATGTCTGAACCTTGCTGTTGCTGTGGCTGCTGCTTTGGGGGCCCACACAGTTTTCAAATTTTGCCCCTGTCTGGGCCCCATGTGTGCTGGGCTGCTGCTGTGATCTAAACTGTGTCATTGGCCATGTTTTGACCCAAGCTGCTGTGCCGTGACCTTTTCAAACCCCGTGTTTTATTGTCCCCCCTCCCATGGGGCCCACTCCCGTTTTTGCACCCCCGAATGTGATTTTGCCCCCTTGGGCCTATGCTGTGCTGTGGTGCTGCTGTGACCCCAAAAAAATGTGTCATTGGGGCCAGGTTTTGACCTCATTTCTGCTTTCTGCCCTGACCCCACACTCTGTCATTGTGCCCCTCTTTGTGGGCCTATTCCCGTTTTTTTCAGTCCCGAAAGTCATTGTGCCACTGTTTGACCCCTTTATGCTGGCCCGTGGCTTTCCCCCGTACCTCCCCACTCTGGGCATTTATGTGCCACCCGGCTCTCAGCTTGTTTTTTTTTTTAGCTGTCGCTGCCATGGGCCCTTTTTTCAGGCAAAAATTTTCCCCCCCTTCCCGTTTTTTGGGCAGTTTTGCCCTCCCTTTAAATGCCCCCGGGGAATTTTTTTAGTTTTAAGCGGTTTCTAAGGGCGGCGGCAGGGCATGTGCGTGTTATACTTAAAAAAAAAACATTGTAAAGAAGACCCCAAAAAGCTCCCTTTAAATTTAAGCATTGGGACAATGTTTACGCACCCTGCCGGCTCTGGGCATTGTTTTTTAAACCCTGTTTTGTGTGAAGGTAATTGGGAAAGAAGATATTTTTTGCCGAGAAAATTCGGCGAAAAGTGAACGAAAAAGAAATTTTTAGAAATTCGCCCCCTCTTCCCACCCCCCATACCTGTAAAGACAGGTGTGGAGGGTCCCCCAACCCTTGTGTGTCCGTCCTGTTCTGAAAAAAATATGGCCGCCCCCTTGTACGAAACCGGCGCCCCGGCACCCTTTTGTCTACAGGGTTTTACTAACGATCTTGGAGCGTTTTCCCCCAAACTCATCTTCTTATTCTTACAGGTTATATGAAATCGATTAGAAATTCCTGCACCCAGTTGGGGTCTGTAATAAAAGGGAAAAAACCAGCCCCGAAAATTCTTCACCTGTTGGTAAAAAGTTGTCTGGTCCCCAAATTTTAGTGACTTTTTTGGGGCTCTGTCCAGTGGGGGTGCAGGATTTGGGAATTTCGTTTAGTTTAAAAAAAAAGTGTTTAAAAAAACCCGGGGACCTGTTTTGGGGCAAGGGAGAAATTTGGGTTCTTTCTAAGGTTCTGCTTCATTGTTTGTCTAGGGGTTTAAATGCTGCCGGAAAGTTGATCCTTTTGACGTCTCCACTTTTAAAGTTGATGTCTCCTTTGATCCTTTCTTATGTCTGAGATGGGGTGGGAGGAAATGTCATCTCCTATTTTTCTGACTCTTCCCACTATTGGTTTTATGGAGTTTAAACAGAGAAGGGGGGGGGGGGCGGCACCTGGGGGGAAAAATTGGGACATTGTCAGATTTAAATTTGTTTCCCTGGGATTTTAGGATGATACATGGCCATATTGAAAGGGGGGGCGAGCGCCTATTTTTATCCCGTGTGTGATAAACCAGACGGGGGTTAAAACCCGTCCCAATGGTGACGTCCCCCGGGGACATTATTACACAATTTTTTATCTGGGTTTTCTCATGTACATGGGGGCTGATAATTTTTCCCCAGAAAGGGGGGAATCCGCCCCTGTCCGCCCGCTGCCCCCTTACTCCAACCCCATTTTAAAAATTCCCCTTTGTGCTGGGGGGGGGCACATATTTTTGTCCCATGTGTGATTTGTGTTGTATCTTTTCCCCTGCTATACGGTGTGGGCCCTAAAACATGGCGGTATTATTTGACACTTCCCCATATGGCATGTGGGTGGTAGCAGTCAGAGTTTTTTGGGTTGGGCCCCCGGCTGCTATTTTTGGGCCCTGGACTCTTGGCCTGTCGTTATCTTTTTCTGGGTAAGATTGTGGGGCGGCCCAGTGGGGAGTCAGGAACTAGAGCACTTTCCTTTATTGGTTTTTTGGGGCTCGTCACCCGGAGGGGCCCACAGGGAGCGAGGAAACCCCTGGGGCCCTGGGAATTCGGGCCTGTGGTGCTTAATGGGGGAAAAAGGTAGGAAAGAGGCGGGTTGCAAGTAGTGCAGTAGCTTTAAGGTGGCCCTTGGAATCAAATTCACTGGTGGACCCTGTATACCCATCCGCGCTATGTTCCAACAGTATGCGGTAAAACTTTTGGATGGAGTCTCTAATAGTAAATCAATGCTCCCTTCCCTTAAGGGGAAAAACAATCATTGGGGCGCAGACACAAAAAATAGTACATAAAGGGGCCCCCCCCCATATTGTGCCAGGATTCCCCCCTATTTTTCCTCCTGGAAAGGGGTTTATTACATGTAGCGAAATGTTGGGATTTTATGGGAGGAAAAAATCCTCAGGGGAGAACAATGTGATGCCCGGTCCCCGCAGGGGGGCTGTGTTAAGGTCCCCCCATGGTGAGGGCGAGGTCGTCATTCTAGTAATGAGCGATTAGGGCTAACGTCTCGGGTCGATATCGGAAATTTTCAAGACGATTTCCGTAGTCGATAATTTTTCCCCCGAGCCCTTAAAATTTATGGGGGGGGAAAACCCCTTATTCTTACCCAAAAACAGGCGGGGAAAGGGGAAATTAAACTAAACAGAAAAATGGACCCCGGCTACATCTTAGGCAACATACTTAGGTTAAAAAAGTACAGAAAAAAAGTTTGTACACAGATGACCCAAAATTAAAAAGTCCAGAGGCAATGATTTGAACCCATCATTTTACTTGAACGGGACAAGAAACCCTTTGGGAACGCACATGACCCCGCCCCTATTGACCACGTTTTAAAAAATGCCGGAAAAAGGGCTTTCAACCCCATTTTTAGTTAAGGAAAATTTGGGACAAACCCTTTTCCTGGCCCGCGTATGATTTTTTAAACCGTTGACCCCAGAAAAAAAGTGCCGGAAAAGGGTTTTAACACCATTTTATTGAACTGGACATTTGACTATCCCGCCCGGGGGAAACCTACATCTGTTCAATCTTCTGTACCCCCCTTTTGAAAAAAATTTCAGAAGAATATTTTTTTTCAGAATTTTGACATGCAATTTTTTTAGAATTTAAATTTTCTAAAAAACTTTTTTAAAATAGGAGGGAACCCCACCACATCTTTGTATGTGCGCAGTGGGACATTTATGTAGCATTGTATAGAGGCAGATGATTTTTGGGGGTTTTGTGTGCATTTTATAGTCGCAATGATTGGGGGGGGGGATTTAGGGCAGATTTTTAGTAGTTTTTTTGTAGCAAATATTCCCTTGCTGTGCAGCTGCCCAAACCCCCCCCAGATATCCTTTCTTATAATTTCATAGGGGTTGTCCCGCATGGAGGTGCATTGGGCCCCCGACTGCCCCCCGCCCATGCCCCGCCTTTGGCGTGCTGCCCTAAGGCAGACCCAATGGATACTACGTGCGGGCCCGTAGGGGAAACAGTCAGACAGCCCCCGGGGTCATAAACGGTACGGTACGCCAAAGCCCAAATGGGAAGAAGGAGAATAACGGTAAACAACCCAATTGGTAAAAAGCCAGGAGGTCAGATTACAAAAAGGGGGAAAAAAACGTAGTCGGGAGCAAGCCAATTTCAGGAAAAACAGGGAAAACAAGCCAAACAGGAAAACGGGGAAAAGCACAAAGGGATAACCTTTTCCGGGCAAGGTCTGAAAAAAATGGCGAGTTTAAAATGGGGAACCGAGCCCGCCCCGTAGGATTGGTGTGGTCCCTTGGGCCTCTTATTGGCCATGAAGACACCCCCCTGATTAGGGCCGAGCGTCATCCTGGTAAACCCCAGCCTACCCCCTGGGTGTGTGCTGGCCGGAAGGAATTTAAAACCCCTGCTGTGCCTTGCTGCTCCACGGCAGAAACGTGCGCCGTGACACCGGTGCTACTGATGCTGCACTGAACCCTCCGTATTAGCCTGCAGATAAATGTAGCTCTGTTCTATGTGCTCCTCTCCCATTTACCTGTGTGCACTAAACACTCCTTTCCACCCATCTCTACTAGAGTCCCAGCCCATGTTTATACTAAAATCCCGTCTCTCACATATTTACTCCCTGCCCTGTGTAGCTGCCAAAAAGTAATGAAACATATTTTTTGCGCTGCGGGGGGTAAAACGACTGAGTATGCCCCCCTGTGGGGAGGTGCGCGCCGTATTTCAGTCTAGTGCTGAAAGGGGAACCCAAAACCTAAACCTAAGGATTATAATAATAAGTACTTTTCCCCTCTGCTCTAGGTGTTTTATCTAAAGGACCAAAACAGCACGCCCCAAACCCAGATGTGGGCCCCTGCACCCAGCAGACCCCACTGACTCTTCATGGGATCCATTGGGCTCCATTGAGTTGTTCGCTGTTGTGATGCTAAGATTATATAGCGGAATCATCAATAGAACATTACAGCAACAATATTATATATAACTATAGACCCCAGTAATGTGGCTGCTGTGGTGCTGGCGCTGGTCTGCTGAAGAGTGGGGTGTGGTTAGATGTGTTACCATATTAACTATTTTGCCGTTGGCAAACTTAAACTCTATCAGTTCTCTATCTGTTAAAACATAAAACTAACTTTTATTTTTATAACTTTAACCCTATACACCAATTTAAAAAAATGATTTCTAACCTCAAAATTTAACCCTTTTTGCTTCGAAAGAACGAATAACCCTTTTCTATTATCAAGCTGGTGGACCCACCTTTAATAGGGGGTTATATCATAGAAATTTTGTCCCGTAAAGGGTCCCCAAACCCACTCTTGGGGATCCTCCCCAAATTTTATGGACACAGAACAAATAAGGGCCCCTTTTGTGACACCCCGCAGCAAGTGATACTTGTACATAGATAGAGGGGAGGGAAATCACTTTCAAAAGTATATTGACCCCCCACATGTTTTCGCCACTAACCGGTTCATCAGGGGTTGAGGTCGATACTGTGGTTAAGCTCACTTCCTTTTATTTCGTTAATCAACCCCATTAGGTCTCACCAAATTCCATCAGAGAAAACACATAAAACCCACTCCCCCTTGCTCTCCTGCCCGCCACCCATAAATGTGCTGCTAAAATGCCCCCAGTCCCAAAAACATTCAAACCCCCAGAAAGTTTGCCTCCCTAACGGGGTTTCGCCCCCCTTCCCCTTTTCTGCCCGCCCAAAAGCACTGCACCAACAGACATCAGCCCTGACTGTGATGGGCTTCCCTCTCATTTTCCCCATATTATTGCAATGCGTGCCTCACCTAAAAAAAAATAAGCAAAAAGGTTTTTAATTCCCCAGCCACTACCAGCTTTTATCAATCCCATAAGCCCCTTCTTTCCCTGTCTAATAATATTCATTGGGGGTAAAAAATTCCTTGAAAAGTACACTATTGTATATTATCTTCCCTTTAAAACATTCTCCTGTTTCTAAAATACATATTCATTTTTAAAACTGCAAGCCCATTAAAAAACATTTCCAATGTACTGTCCGGTTTGTTTTAAAGGGTATTTCCCTTTAACCACTTTTCTTTTTACATTTTAATATTCAATTATTTTTTAATAAAGTGCAGGCCTTTGGGGTCCCCCCCCCCCCTTCCACAGTTTGACCCAAAAACTTCCCCCTTGAACTTCTTCTTCGGGTCAGGTAGCCCCAAATTTATTACGCAAAAGGGAGCATGCCAAAAAAAGGGAACATGCAAATATTTTTATCTTCAACCGTTATTGCATCTATTTTTCACTAGATAACGCAGCGAGCAGAAACAAAAATCATTTCAAATGAGTAATACATGAAA
Organism: Phyllomedusa bahiana; assembly: GCA_025379985.1. Taxonomy (NCBI): domain Eukaryota; kingdom Metazoa; phylum Chordata; class Amphibia; order Anura; family Hylidae; genus Phyllomedusa; species Phyllomedusa bahiana. Next base: position 19,153 of record JAODAL010057033.1, read on the forward strand.
GGTAGCAATCCACTCCCCGGGGTCGTTCCCACAACAAACCGATGCATATCCCATACGATTTTTGTGCCCAAAAAACCCTCCAGCACAAAAGCAATATAATCATTCCCAATTTGTTAAATAGAAACCCTGGACTCACGTAATCAATACCCAACACATTTACAAGACCAGGGAAAAAGAGGAACAACGTAGAGGCGAGGGGGTTGGGGGGGCGGGGGGAGGGATGGGAGGGAAAAAAAAATATGTGAAATTGATGCTTCCTGTATAAAATTAATGTTAGATCACTGACCGACTTTAAAACATATATCATGTTTATTCAAAATTATTATATAGGGAATCAGCAAAATTAAAAAATGCTGAAAATGAAAAGCCTTTCATTTTTTCCCCTTTTGGTTTAATGTATTTATCTGTAATCCACTTTTTCCCTGCAGGCAAAAACTACATCCAGATCGCCCTTTTTTCCTAGCTTTTTTCCCAGATGCCCCAGAATTTTGCATCTATTTCCCTTATTTTACCCAAAAAAGGGGGGCTGCTAGGGGGGGGTACCTCAGTTTTAAAGTACTCAGATGTTTTTGAATCCCGACGCGTAAATCCTGTATGGGTTTTTCCCCCAAGATTTGGGGAAGTACCATAGCCCCATAAATCAACCCCCGGTTTTACAATTTATAAAAAGTCTTTTTCCAAAAGTTTTTATAATGGGATTAAAAAATTCTTTATTTTCCATATGAATGGACAGAATGAACATTGCCACAAATGAGCCTACCAAGGGACGTAACCAGTTTTTTTTTCATCTCCCCCAAAATGACTATGACAAACTTTTACCCTAAATTTTTTCCCCCTTTCTATAAGGACACTGGGGATTTGGAATCACCTCAGGAAAATGGATCTGTTCAAATGTGCCCAAAGTCTTTAAGTATACTCTCATTTCATTTTGGCCTATCTCAAAGTACCTATACAACGAATTAATAAGTTTTTTTTTTTCTTTTTTTAGATTAAAAAAGGCCTCTGTCATGGTCAAGCCCCGTTAAAGCCTTCCCCCAAAAATTTTTTGGATAACCCCCCTTTCCTGAAAACGTGCATTTAAAATTTTTAATTCTTCATTGAAAATTTTCTAATGGGAGCAGTTTCTACAAGCCCTAAGAATTGGCCCATGGAATCCCCTTTTTTTTGGGGAATGGATGCCAGCTAGAAAAAAAGTAACAAACTTTAGTCCCTATTTTTTCCCCAAAAAATCTTTGTCTGAAACTGTTTTTTTTCATCCAACAAAAATTTTTAAATACAAAAAATTTTGTCTCCGATGAATTTCAAAAGTGAAATTTTATCCCCCAAATTTTTTATATTGGGGTTCTAGATCAAAATCCTGAAAAAATTTTTCACTACAAAACCCAAAAAAAATTTAAAAATTTATCAATTTTAAACGCCCCCAAAAAAAATCCGATCTGTAATATTTCAAGGTGTTCGAAAAAACAAAAAGCGTCCTCCCACCCAAACCTAAAAAAAAAATTTTCAAAACTTGGTGCACCCGACATGGCCAGGCTGCTCCGTTTATTGATGATAAAAGGGGGCCATCAAAATAGAATGGAGAAATTTGGCCCTTACGTTTTCTGGGCGGAAAAACATTTGAAACGGCTTTAAATGGTCCCCTTACATGTTTAAATATTAAGCTTTTGGCTTTAGGGGACGTTTCCCAGGCTATTTATGGGTTATTTCCCTCCCTCGCCCCCTACAAATTCCGTATAAAAATGTCTCCTTTAAATTTAAATTCTTTTTGGAACCCGGCGGGATGCCCCTTTTCACCTTGATCTTTGCACATGTGTAAAAACCCCTTTGCCCCGTTTTTTCACAGTGACCCAAAAAAATAGAGGTATTAAAATTAAGATAGGGGGGTTCAAACTATCCTTTTTTGCGGAGAAAAATTTTTGCTGACTTTTACTTCGCCCAATCTCCCCTTCCTAATCTACAAGCTTCCTAATTAGATTTTTTAAACATACAGGATTAAAATTTAAAAACCACAAAATAGAGGCGGGTTTGCAATTAATATGACTCGGGAAAAAAAGAGGGAAATTTAAAAAATAATATTGTTATCCTGGAAAGATTTTTTCCCCAAAAAAAAATAGGTTTTACTTTCAACATACTCTAGTTTATACACTCAGAAATTTCCCCAAAATGTATGGAGAAATTTTGATCCCTCTAAAAAATGAAAAAGTACCTTTTTCTATGGGTGGTTTTGACAAAAAAAAAGGGGATCCTACCCAAAATTTTCTTTTAAAAGTTTGAGACTTTTATTTAAAAAACCCTTTAAAAGACCTAAAAACCATGAATTACCTTTTTTAATTTATAAAGGGGTACCAAAGGATAAATTCAAGAACTAAAATGATGGGGGAAAAAATTGATGGTGGTTTCTCTCGTACCCCAAAATTAATAAATTTTTGGGAGCCCAGTTGTAGAAACCTGTGGCCTCCTTTACGCATGCCCCCGCTGGATGGAGGGGAGAGTTTGGGGGGCTCCCGTCCATCCCCAATTCCTTTTTATGGGCCTTTCACACCCATCACAAAATGATTCTGGTCCCCTCCTGACAAGGGAGGTTTTGGGCTTATTCAAGGCGCTTTGGGCCTTGCTCTCCCTCATCCCCCATAATCCTTCTTATTAATCCCTGCTTCCCGAGGGGATGGGGCAAAAGTCTATCAAGCCCCCGTTTGATGGAAAAATTTTTTTAGATTAGCGGATGTAGTGGGGTTCGGAAGAGGCCTTTTCCAATTTTTTTCGTTGAGAGCAGATTTAACCTCCCCCAACAATGTTACTTTTCTTTTTACAGGTTTCTCACTTCTTCAAATATAAGAATCTAACAAGGTTCCCCCCTACGCGCTTTGAATTATTATAAAACCAAAGGGTGTCAACAAAAGGGGTTTATTTAGATATTTTTTCTATTTTACGATCCTTTTCCGATATCCCCATTACACCATACAACAAAAAAGGGAAAATTACTCCAAAAAAATATCAAAAAGGAGGGGGCCAATCGGAAGGGGCTTCCAAATTTTACTTTTGGGATTTTTAAGAAAACCCCAAAATAAAATTATGATCCTATGGTACTACACCCGGGTTTTTTCTAAATAAACTCAAAACCCTCCATATGGGGCTTGTGTTGGGTGTTCAAAGGGGGGAATGGGGATGTTTCATATTTTTTGGAAAAACCCCCTTATAACCGGGGTTTGGGGCATGGTCTCAAAATGATTGGAGACAAACGGGGACTTTTTTTCCCCTTGAGCCTAGTGCCTATTTTTTAACCTTTTGGCCATCTTCAATCAAAAACCCTGGGGAAATGATCTCAATATAAAAGCACAAGGGGTGCTTAATTTCTTTTTACGGGGGCGCGGGGGCCCGATCGTGGAATTAAATTGAAAAAAATGGGATTTGAGAACAAAGGGGTTTTACGATCTTTTAATAAATATGGGATCGGGTTCTATTCGACTGGGACCTTGGGTACATTTTCCCAACCTTACGCAAGTGATTTTTTTTCGGGTCTTAATCACACTAATTCAATATACGGTCTATTAATTAACTGCACCTTTTTGCTTTCGACTTTCCAGGGGGGTCTAAACCATTTCCCAAGTATTTTTTGTCCAACCGTAAATGGGTTTAAAATTTTTGAAATGTTGTTGCTTTTATTTGTATAATTTACTGTTTTTTATGATATATGCTTTTCTGATTCTCAAAGTTTGTAGCATGTATGCGAAAATGTTTTTCTAAGCTTTTATTATTGAATTTTACATATGCA
>JAODAL010057034.1:0-22924 GCA_025379985.1 Phyllomedusa bahiana
AGGACCTGTATTAGCTGCATTTAAAGCAAAATGCCCCCAAAATTCAAAGCTGCCCCTTGACCCATTTTTGGAAATTGTGAAAAACAAATGTCTGTTAGAAAAAACATTTTTTTTTAATAGGACCTGGATTGCTGGCATTTCAAAGCAGCATGACCCCAAAAATTATAAAAATGATGCCTCAACCACTGTTAAAAATTGTGAGGGAGAAATGCCACTTAGAAGCCACATTTCTGTTCCAAAGGACCATGATTATTGCTGTATCTCACAGCTAAAATGACCCCAAAAAATTAAAAAATATGACTTCTCAGCCACTATTAAAAGTTGTGAAGGGAGAAATTGCCACTTAAAAGCCACATTTCTGTTCCAAAGGACCATGATTATTGCTGTATCTCACAGCTACAGACCCAAAAAAAATTAATAAATATGATTTCTCACCCACTATTAAAAAATTGGGGAGGGAGAAATGCCACTTAAAAGCCACATTTCTTTTTCCAAAGGACCATAATCATAGCTGTATCTATCACAGCAACATGACCTCAAAACCATCGACAATGCGAAAACTTCTAAAAGATAAAGTGAGTAAATGGAATACGGTTTTGTCATGAAACCTTGCTGTCTTTTACAGTCTCCTCACAGCAAAACCCAGCAAAATGAACTGTTGGGAAAAGAGAAAAAAATTTTGCATAAGAAATGGATCATTTTAAAAAAAAACTTTTTTCCCAAGGGACCATTTCTGTTTGAAGAGGAATGTGAAGTAAAACGGCAACTAATCAGTGACCTCGGCAATTTGGGGGCCAAACAACATCATCAGAGATCCATGCCTGATTCATCTTGATGAAAGTCAAACGATCCACATTATCTGCTCATGCTGACAAGGGCTTTGTCCGCACTGACCATTTTGGTGGCTTCTTCAAAACTGGTAAGGATGGTGCAGAGCTCTTTCACCTATCTCCACTCTCATGGCTCAACACCCCGAGGTCCACCCCGTGCTTGTCAGGCCATGTGTCACTTCGTACTGCTTTAATGGCATTGCGCGGCTGCCACAATCGCTGGAGGATGTGGAGGTGGAATTCCAACGTATTGCCACGTCAACAATGAGACAGTTGACGGGGAGGCCGAGCTGACGCTGCAACGCAGCCAGGCGGAACGAAGCAGGTGCGAACGGCGGAAGTGCAAACTTAGACTTCGACCCTTCCTCAGCAGGCAGTCCAGACCCGGGTAGCTCTTTAGAAATTTCTGGACGAAAAGGGTTCATGACATGGCCAGGCAAGGGATGTGCTCTAGCCTTCCGATCTTAAGGGCGGGAGAAGATTTAGCCGTTATCGCACACCCCCCTTGCCTGGCACAAGGTTCTTGGCACCCAGCCAGCGCTTGGTCCTCGTTGCGGAGAGCCGTCCACAGCTCCTGACCCCGTGTTGGGGACGGTCACCAAGACAGATTAATTTCAACACGGCCTGGTTTTTCTGGGCACGTGATGCCACCAGAGGACCTTGGGGGAAAAAGAACCCTGCACCATCCCTGCGGTTTTTGAAGAGCGTGCGCCGAGCCTGAGAGCCACCGTCAACCCCCCAGAGACATCCACCCAGCTCACCCAGTGAGCTGTCACAGAGATATAGCGGCCTTGGCTGTGCTTAACTAGTCCATGTGTCGGTGGTCAGATGGACTTTTCCGGCCACAGATGCAGACAACGCGCTTGAAATTTTAGATGACACGTGGCTGGCCAGGGCAGGGACGGCTTTTCTGGCAAAGAAATGCCTGCTCGGCATCGGGTATTGATGGCAGGCAAGGGCAATGACGTGGCGGAACCCATCTGTGTCCACCAGATGGAAAGGCAACATTTCAGCCTGGCAATGCCGACATTCAGGCTTTTGGCTTTGGGATGGTTTGGGTTAAAGTGTTTCTTCTGCTCCCAAACCTGGAAGACAGAAGGCTGGCTGCTAGACTGGCCGCTGTACGGCGTGCAGGTCGTCAAACTGGCGGAAGGAGAAGAGGTAGGATGGGTCTCTGGTGGTGCTGGTGGTACTCGGGCGACGGTGGAGGCTGAAGCGGAGGCTGATCCCTGATCATGACTCTGAGAGACATGGGAAGCTGAGGAATGCTTGGTGGTGGTGGAGGAGGAGGAGGCGGAGACAGACGATGTGACAGTGGTTGGAGGCCCGGCATCGGTCTGGCCTTTTTTGGCCAAGTGTTGCCTCCATTTCAACTCATGTATTCGCTGCATGTGACTAGACTTGTTGGTGGTGGTTAAACACCTAAGGTTCTTGCCTCTACTTATGCGTTTACGGCAAAGGCGGCATATGAAATCGCTGGGTGAATCAGAGGCTTGCTCAAAGAAGGCCCAGGCTTGAGAGGTCCTGGACCTTTTTGACGGCGATAAGCGAGGAGCGGGGTTTGCGCTGACCGTGGCTGGCGGAATCATATCAGCGGACTTCTGCGACCGCCCTCTCCCTTTTTGAGGCGGAACCGGTACTGACACTACCCCATCGTCTTCCTCCTCGTCCAGTGATGAAGCGCTCGCAAGCAAATTTTGCTGAAAAGACCACGTTGGATCCGCAATGTCGTCATCATCATCATCAACACAGGTGACTTCGTCGTCCTGACATTCTGCATCCAGGAGCTGCGGGCTACAAGCAAGAGGGATTGCAAGGCGTTGCCGACCGCCCGGGATTTTTGCCGATTGACCGGCTTCCTTCTCCTCCTCTGATGGCATCAGTAACTGGGCATCAGAGCAGAGAAAATCATCCTCTTTGGCCTCTTGATCTTTTAACATGCCTTCTGACCCCAACCGCATTTTGTCATCAAAGAGGTCTTCAGAAAATGGATTATCCACAGTGGTGGGTACACGAGTTGACATTTGGGCTGCTTCATGTTGGACAGATGCTGGTGATGCTGATGATGACATTTGTGGCCGTGACTGGGAGGACGAGGAGGTAAGACTGCTGGATGCAGGTTGCATTAACCACTGAAGGACAGATTGGCGACGCTGTTCGTTACTGAGATTCACAGGGCCCTGACCCAGCGATGACAGGCCTGACGGTCCTGCAACTGACGATCCGCTGGCACTACCCCATTGTTTTCCTCCTCGTCCAGTGATGAAGCGCTCGCAAGCAAATTCTGCTGAAAAGATCACGTTGGATCCGCAATGTCGTCATTATTATCATCAACACAGGTGACTTCGTCGTCCTGACATTCTACATCCAGGAGCTGCGGGCTACAAGAAAAAGGCACTGCAAGGCATTGCCAACCGCCCGGGGTTTTTGCCGATTGACCAGCTTCCTTCTCCTCCTCTGATGGCATCAGTAACTGGGCGTCAGAGCAGATAAAATCTCTTTGGCCTCTTGATCTTTGGAAATGCCTTCTGACTCCAACCGCATTTTGTCATCAAAGAGGTCTTCAGAAAATGGATTATCCACAGTGGTGGGTACACGAGTTGACATTTGGGCTGCCTTCGCTTCATGTTGGACGGATGCTGACGATGCTGATGACGACTTTTGTGGCCGTGACTGGGAGGACGAGGGGGTAAGACTGCTAGATGCAGGTTGCATTAACCACTGAAGAACAGATTGGTGACGCTGTTCGTTACTGAGATTCACAGGGTCCTGACACAGCGATGACAGGCCTGATGGTCCTGCAACCGACGATCCGCTGGCTTGCGTGTTGTTGCCAGCACTGGAAGGAGCACCTTCTCTCGTACCTCTACCTCCATGTCCTTCACCCCTCTTTGCTCGCTTACCACCTGCATTTCGCTCCATGTTCAGAAAGATAAAAATTTAAGAAAGTATGAACGAGCTTTTGACAGAGTTTTATTAAAAGACGGCAAATCACAGCTATTCTTAAATCCCTCTAATTTCCTACAGCCAACTAGGATTAGAAACTGAAATGTTTCTAGCGAATACCTGTGAAATGCGGTCTGGTGGAAGAACCGTAAGACAAAATCAACAGTGTTCTTCCTTCAGTCCCAGGGATTTACAACTGCCCAGTAGGACTAGGAATTGATAGTTTTCAACAAACTATCATACAAGTGCACTTTCTGCGCCAAACTGAGATTCACCGAGCCCAATAAAACTATTCAGAAGTTACACGGATGAGAAATTGCGTTTTTTGCAGCAATGACAAACGAGAACAGTTGCTAGAATTGTCATACAACGTGGCTATTTGAAAAAAACTAGGGCCGCACCACGTGCAATACAGCTATTTAAAAGTTATACGGATAACAAACGGTGGTTTTTGCACCAATGAAATACACCAACAGTAACTACAAAATTTCTGTATTCAAATTTAAGTACAAGGTGGCTCTATGAACAAAACTGGGCCGCACCAAAGTAAAAAAAACACCTATTTGAAATGTATACGGATAATAAAAGGTGGTTTTTGCACCTATGAAATACAACACCAATTACTAGCAAATTTCTGTATGGTAATTTAAGTAGAAAATGAGTCTTTCAACAAAATAGCCTGCGCCAAAGTGAAAAAAACATAATTAAATTGTGTACGGATAATAAAAGGTGGTTTTTGCACCAATGAAATACACCTGCGGTGACTAGAAAAGTTCTGTATCCTATTGTAAGTACAAAGTGGGTCTTTGAACAAAACTGGGCTGCGCCAAAGTGAAAAACACGTAATTAAATTGTGTACTGATGATAATACAACAGCAATTACTAACAAATTTCTGTGTGGTAATATAAGTACATGACCGGTCATTCAACATTAATGGCCTGCGCCAAAGTGGCAACAATGTAATTAAATTGTATACCCCCCCCCCCCACCCTCCGTGGCTGTACAGCACTAGTTGCTTCTTTCAAAGTCTCAGCATAACTAACTAAAACCTGAAATTCTCTAATTTACCTATGTTCTAATGTTCACAGCTAAAAGCATAGTTGTCTGTGTGAACAAAGAGAACTGTGTCGCTGAGCTGTATTGAGGTAAAAGCTAACACACGTCCTGCTCTTATGAGACACACTAACACACTGATGCTGAACAGGAAGGGCTGTTCTATGTAAAACGAGGTCATGTGATTTTTCCAGCCAATCACAACCATACACATCACAGTCATGACGTCGCACACCCAGCTCACCCTGCTTTATTCTCTAAGCTGATTTGCTGGCCACCAAAATGACAGGAAGCGCAGAAAATGGCGCGATATTAATAGATTATGCGCAGATTCTCACCTAAATTATCGCGATCAACATAAAGACCGTGCCGATTTCAACTTTGTCGATTATAATCACTCAACACTAGTAATTAACCTTCGGATATGAATTATGCTACAGCCAAAATTTCTTCTTTGGCGGTGAAAAACAAAGTTTCTTTTACTGAATACAACTGCAGAAAAATACTTAGTTAACCCTTGGATGTAAATTGCGCAATAGAATTGTGCTGCCGACCATTAAAAGCTTTGTATCATGTTAAAACGGCGTGTATTTTACGGAACACAACAACAGAAAAACTCGTAATTAACCTTCGGATATGAATTATGCTACAGCCAAAATTTCTTCTTTGGCGGTGAAACACAAAGATTCTTTTACTGAATACAACTGTAGAAAAATACTTTGTTAACTCTTTGATGTAAATTAAGCAAAAGAAATGTGCAGCTAAAAATTACCAGCTTTTTAGTGTGATAAAATGGCATGTATTTTTTGGAACACAACAACAGAAAAACTCGTAATTAACCTTTGGATATGAATTATTTTACAGGCAAAATTTCTTCTTTGGCGGTGAAAAACAAAGCTTCTTTTACTGAATACAACTGCAAAACAATACTTAGTTAACCCTTGGATGTAAATTGCGCAAAAGAAATGTGTTGCCAACAATTACAAGCTTTGTAGCGTGTTAAAACGGCGTGTATTTTACGGAACACAACAACAGAAAAACTCGTAATTAACCTTCGGATATGAATTATGCTACAGGCAAAATTTCTTCTTTGGCGTTGAAAAACACCGTTTCTTTTAGTGACCACAACAGCAGAACAACGCTTAATTAACCCCTGGATCTAAATTGCGCAAAAGAAATGAGCAACCAAAAATTAAGTGGTATTTGGATTGTAAAAACGCTTTTTCTTTAACTGAATACAACAGCAACAGGCTTAGATAACCCTTGGATATTCAATGTGCTCAAGAACTGAGCAGATAGCATTAAAATGTATATGCAGCTGAATTGGACGCACACTGGACTTCAATTCCAATACCCCACAAAATCAGAATTAGAACGTAAGAGAAGCAGTCTGTGAGAATATCTGTGACACCCCCCCAAAAATCGCTGTATAAAAGTTAGTTCTTTAGTATGAGATATCAGCAGCAGCTTCCCTACACAGCACAGTGAGAGCAGTGTGAACTGTCAGCGTCGCGCTCGGACTTATATAGTGTGGTGATGTCACAGAATCCCGCCGGTCTCTGATTGGCTTTATCTCTATACATGTCATGTAGGCTATGCCTTTCTTCCTCCCAGACTTTTTTGCCCCATGTAACGCCATGTGCTCGCAGCCATTTTATCAATTAAAAACACGCTTCATTCCCGCGAATCACCCCAAACCGACTTCGTTCAGAATCGAAGTTTTCCTGAAATTCTAAACGAATTCCGCTTCATTAGAATCAATTCGCCCATCTCTACTCATCACTAATTATGACGACATAATCATTTTTTATAAACATTTCTATAGTGTAAAAGTAATAAAACATAAAAAACTATTTACAATTAATATAATTGAAATTGTATCGACCCGCATAGTAAAGTTAGCAATGTAATTTATAATGCTGTAAAAATGAAGCCCAAAAAACGTTGAATGAATCACCTGTGCAATCAAAATGCACAATACACCCCTAGATGAGATCCATGAGGGGTGTTAAATCCAAAATGCGGTGACTTCTGGAATTTTTTACCTGTTCTGGTACCTAGGGCTTTGTAAATGCGATATGGAACCCACAAAAATATCTGTTTCAAAAGCCAAATAGCGCTTCCTCCCTTGTACACGCTGCCATGTGACCAAACAGCAGTTTACACCCATATATAGGGTATTTTCTTATCTGGAAGAAATTGTGTAACAAATTTTAGGATGCTTTTTACCAGGATTCCTCATAAAAATGATTATTGGAAAAAATACATGTTTCATTCTCACAGCTTAAAGGGGTTTTGTCACGATGTAATGTTGACGTGGGATCCTCCAAAATGGGTTTTTAATCACTTTTCTAAATATATGTGATTACAAAAATTGCAGTCTGAGAGAGCTACAGCCTTCCTTACATGCCCTTGGTTACTTCAAAGCTTCTATTAGATACGACCTGACATAGAGCTGCTGTCTGCTGGCTGGGCTTACGCAGATCACACTTCTTATCTGATGAGACTGAGCTGCAGAAGTTTTTAAGGCACCGGGTAGTAATATGTTTTCTTTTGTATACAGAATAAACTAGTTGTAGAGTGATTAGATCCCTGCTTTATCTGATGACAGAGAACATGAAGAAGCTTTCAAGCTGCTGTGTAGAAAAGCTGTTGTCTTTTGTACACAGAAGCCACAAGTTATAGTTTGATTATTTGAGTGAACATGTCACATGATCCCTTATGCAGCTTTGTGCTCTGGCTGTGTGCGTCTCTCTCTCTTTCAGATCCGTGATTTGTTTACATTAGCTTCTTAGCAGATAAGGCTCCTCCTGACAGTGCAGTCTGAGGCTGTGTCTTGCTGTATTGAGAATCCACTCTTGTACTGTTTATTATTTCACTTAAGTTTTGAGACGCTCCCTTGGATTCCTCACTCCTCACTAGCCCCCCCACCCTCTCTCCCCTGCAGCTTCATGACTCAGCGTGATTTGTTGACATTCTGCCTGTGCTAAGGAGAGAGGTAAGAATCTTTTGTCTCGGCAAATCCCCTTTAACTCTAAAAAAAAATTGTGACACACGTGTGGCGTTGAAATACTCACTACACCCCTGGATATATTCCTTAGGGGGTTGTTTTTCAATATGGGGTCTTTTTAGTGGTGTTTATTAAGTTTTAGCACCTTAAGGTGTCCAAAAACCTGTAATGGTGCCTAAATAAAATCGTAATGAAAATGAGACCCCAAAGTCCAGTAAGTGCTCCTCCGATTCTGCCGCTTGTGGTTGAGTCAAATACCGCACTAAGGCCACATATTAGATATCTCTAAAAATGACAGAATTGGGGGAATTTATATTAAGTTGCATTTCCCTGGTCACATCTACCGTGTTCCAGTGAATAATGGATAAAAATGGAAAATCTGCAAAAAAGTGAAAGTTGGAAATTTTACCTCCACTTTGTTTTAATTTCTGTGAAATATCTAATAGTTAAATACATTTCCTAAATGCCGTTTTGAATACTTTAATGGGTGTAGTTTCTATGATGGAGTCTTAGATGGGGATATCTAACATACAGGCCCCTTAAAGCCACGTCAAAGCCACATCAGAACTGGACTGGTCCCTAAAAAACATCACATGAAAAATCATGTAAAAAATTATGGCTAAATTTCGAAGCCCCCTAATGTCGTAAAAATAAAAATACATTTAGAAAATGATTCCAACCTACAGTAGAGATATGGTAGACACTAGTTCTAAACTATTTTGTGTTGAATAACTATGTGTCTTGCATGCAGAAAGTATTGGACTTTAAAAATGGCATTGTATGAACCAAAACTTTTAACTAACTTACATAGTTACATAGTTTATAAGGCAGAAAAAAGACAAGACGTCCGTCCAGTTCAGCCTATTTTGCTAAAGTGTTGCTAAAGTGTTGATCCAGAGGCATGCAAAAAACCCCAATGAGGCAGGAGCCAATTGTCCTCATTGTAGGGAAAAAAATCCTTCCCGACTCCAATCTGGCAATCCGAATAATCCCTGGATCAACGACTCTACTCCAGAATCCTAGTCACTATAACTTCTTATATTATTACACTACAGAAATGCATCCAAACCTTTTTTGAACTCTGTTATTGAATTCACCATGACAAGTTCCTCTGGCAGAGATTTCCAAAGTCTCACTGCTCTAACAGTAAAGAATCCCTTTCTATGTTTATGTAGAAACTTTAGTTCCTCAAGACATAGAGGATGCCCCATTGTTCTTGATACAGTCCTGGGTATAAATAAATCTTGAGAGAGATCTCTGTATTGACCTTTAATATATTTATACATAATTATTATGTCCCCCCGAAGCTGTCTTTTCTGTAAACTAAATAACCCTAATCTTGCTAATCTTTCTGGGTCTTGCAGTCCGCCCGGTCGTTGTATTATTTTTGTTGCGGGCGGTTGTACCTGTTCAATGTCTCCAATGTTTTTTCCTGTGCTCTGGTGCCCCAAACTGTAGACAATATTCCATGTGTGGTCTATCCAGTGATTTGTATAATGGGAGAATAATGTTCTCATCATGTGCCTCTATGCTCCTTTTAATACACCCCATAATCCTATTTGCCTTGGCAGCTGCTGCCTGAAACTGGCTGCTACAATTAAGTTTGCTGACCACCCGGGTTCCCAAGTCCGTCTCCATGTCACTTTTACACAGCGATTTTCTATATAACATGTAACCATGTAATGGAATTTTCCTCCCCATGTGCATAACCTTGCATTTATCTGTGTTAAACCTCATCTGCCACTTCTCTGCCCAGGTCTCCAATTTATCCAGATCCCTTTGTAATAACACATTATCCTCTATTGTGTTGATTACTTTACAGAGCTTAGTATCATCTGCAAAGATCGGTATTCTACTGTGCAATCTCTGTGTAAGATCATTAATGAAAATATAAAATAGGATAGGGCCCAATGCTGACCCCTGTGGTACTCCACTAGTAACAAGGATCCAGTCTGAGTATGTACCGTTAATTACCACCCTTTGTTTTCTATCAGTGAGCCAGTTGCTTACCCACTTGCAAACATTTTCCCCCAGTCCAAACATTCTTATTTTACTTACCAGCCTTTTATGTGGCACAGTATGAAATGCTTCAGAGAAATCTAGATATATGACATCCAATGCCTCACCCCGAGCCAGTCTAGAACTAACTTCCTCAAAGAAACTGATGAGATTAGTTTGACAAGACCGATCCTTCATAAACCCATGCTGGAACAGCGTTATACATTTATTTTCAGTGAGATACTCCAGGATAGCACCTCTTAGAAAACCTTCAAACATTTTACCCACAACAGAGGTTAAAGTTACCGGCCTATAGTTTCCAGGATCACTTTTTGACCACTTTTTGAATATTGGCACCACATTTCCTATGCACCAATCCTTTGGGACATACCCCGTTACTAGACAGTCCATAAATATTAAGAATAGGGGCCTGTCTATGACATTACTTAACTCCCTTAAGACACAGGAGTGTATACAATCAGGACCTGGGGATTTGTCTATTTTAATCTTCTTAAGACGGAGCGGCACTTCTTCCTGGGTTAGACATTTAAGTTGGAGTTTACCTCATCCCTCTGCTCATCAACAGAAAGGTCATCCTCCTCTGTAAATATACTTGGGAAAAAATTGTTTAATAGGTTTGCTTTTTTCTCATCGCCCTCTATAGTCTCTCGGTCACTACTTTTCAAAGGGCCAACATTTTCTGTTTTAATCCTTTTACCATTTATATAATTAAAAAATATTTTGGGGTTAGTTTTACTTTCTATGGCAATATGTCTTTCTGTCTCAAGTTTTGTGGCCTTTATCATTATTTTACATATTTCATTTTTTTCCTTATAGCTTTATAGCGCATCTTCATTGCCCTCCTGTTTTAGTACTTGGAAAGCTTTCTTTTTGTTATTTATTGTCTCCTTTACATCTCTATTGATCCATATTGGGTTTTTTCTGTTTCTAATTATTTTATTACCATAAGGAATGTACCGCTCACAGTGGGCGCCTAAGAGGTTTTTAAAAATATCCCATTTATCATTTATTCTGCTATTTTTAAACACCTTGTCCCAGTCAATACAGTTTAGGGCAAAATAAGATTAGCCTTCCTAAAATTCAGTGTTTTTATGGCTCCTGGACAAAAAACTCTATTGAAGGATAAATGGAATTTTTTTTTATATTATAGTCACTATTTCCTAGGTGCCCCTCAACCTGAACCTTTGTTACTCTCTCAGATCTACTAGTGAATATTTAGTCTAGAAGGGGCTTTCCTCTAGTCAGAAGGGCCTTTCCTCTTAAAGCACAATGTGTCATGAGAAAACATTCTCTGAGTCACCTGGATAGATAACAGTATCAAAATATTATTCCCACATAAAGTGATACATGTCAGATTTAAAAAATGGGGCTTTGTCAGGAAGGTCAAAACTGGCTGTGTCCTAAAGGGGTTAACAGTTGACCATTCCTCAGGGAGTTTAGGAGTGGCGGTGGTAGAAGCTATCTGCAGTTTATTGTCTGTGGACAGGCTTCATTTCTTTAGCAAAGCAATGCCCTCATCAGTAGACTGAAGTGTATGGAAAATCCTATCTCTATTAACGATCAGTTTGGTAGGGAAACTCCAATGTTAAAGAATTTTGTGCTAGTGAAGCATTGCATTTTATATTTTAGAAGTAGATTCTAGCCAGGACATCTCTGCTGACAGAGTCAGGGAGGGATTTAGGTCTAAAAAGCCTATCGACCCTGTCAATTATCTATCATGTTTAGAACATAATAGAAGAGGTTATCACAGATGCGAAGTAAGCTCTGAATTAGAAATTGAATTCAGCATTCCTCTGAATTTTATTTTATTGCACCTACTTCTGTCTTCTAAATCTGCTAAGTTGAATTTCACTTTATCCAATTTCACCTCAAGTGCATTGTGGACATTACCTAGATTGTTATATGCTGGGGAAAATTCACACATCTTCGTGTCCACATGGCTATCTCCGAGGTTGTCAAAAGAGGTGTTCAGTCTGCATTACGTAGATGTCATAGTTTGATGCATAGAAGAGTGGAAGGCTTGCATCATATCTTTTAGGAAAGACTGTAAGATGGTCTGATCCGAAGTAGGAAAAGAATATCTGTTTTGAGGTTGCAGATCTGTCAAAGCTTGATCAGCAGGTACTTTTTGTTTAGCTGGACTGTTACCTGGTGACGGCGAACCTCTCACTGTGTCTTTCAGAAGCTCAGGGTTATCAACTGAAGAACTAAAAGGTGTAGAGACAGTGCTTCTTTTCAAAGGTACACATGTAACAGAGGGGCTACATCTTTTGAGGGATATGTCTGACTGTTTTGTTGAAGTTGAGGAACTAGTCATATTGGAAGTAGCTGGTAAATCAACGGAAATTGATGAAGAGTGAGAAGGCAGGCTAAAATCTATCTCTTGTTCTGTTTGAGAGAAGAAATCTGTAAAGTATAAGATTTTCACATTAGCTTTCTTCTTGTTCTTGTCTTCATAAGAATATTAGACTAGAGTAAGGATCAACTGTGAACGCTAGATACTATAGATTGCTGTGGATGCCACTAAGTCACTAACCTGGTTATGTTATTAGTTCAAGGCATGGGTAAGGAAAAATTTAAGTCACTTGAGTAAAGATAATATAACTACATGTTGAGTAGTAGCACAAAAGTAATGGAGTTGGTATCTCCAAAATTATCAGAAGTATACTTGTGGCTGAGAGTACTCACACTGTTTGTGCTGGTAAGAACCAGAAGATGTCGCTAGAGCTTAGATATAGATATAATCTGCAGTTTACTGAGAAATTAGTTGTTATGAAAGGGATTTCCCAGTAGGTGGCAGCAGATCTGCAATATACACAACTGGCTGATAACACTAGTTTTTAGTCTGTAGTTACTGCAAAGTGGAGGATAAGGGCAGCAGAGTGAAGATAATGATTTAAATAGAACTGTTGGATTAAAGGAGTTCTTAAAATTGTGCTTCTGTGATGAAAAAAATAAAATTGAAGTTATGCTTCTGTTTGAGCTGCAGATGTATGCATGCGGCCCTGGCTGTGTATCACTCTCTTTGAAGGAGATCAGGAGTGTTGCACGGGTCCTAAAACATCCGAGACCAGGGCCCTTTGTGTTAAGTTTTGCTTAGTAGGGCTGCGTTCACACAGCATTTTTCCTGTCACATTGTGAGCTGTGGCATGTATTTTTACAGAGAAAAAACTAATCCTGTCACTAATTTTATGCGTATTTCACATAGATCCTGTCCATCACCTCAGTAGTCACTGTACTGACAAATTTGCTTTTTCAAAAGTGCTCGCCTCTGTATGACAGTGTAATACCTTTTAAATAAGTCACCAAAAATACACCTATACATGGAGTAAATATACCATGTGAATCACTGTTACTAAAAAAAAAAATAGAAATACCCAAAACTATTACTACTTAAGGATCAAATAATACTGCCAGACCATGGCCAAACACGACCACCACATGTGACTATCAGTTGTACACAGGCGCTCTACAGATATATATATATTACCGCCATCCAGTCACCATATAGTGGTAGATAACCAGAGTACACAGGCTCTGCAGACATACACAACCGCCAACCAGTGACCATATAGAGGTAGAATTATTGTATGTAGATGCGCTGCAGAAATATAAGTGATCAACCTGAAGTTACATTTAGTGACTTACAGGAGACGTCTTTTCTGATCGGAGTCATTCACTTTCCTTTCTTCATCTGGCCCAGACCACCATGATGACTTCTCTGGGCCATGACTCATCTCTGCAGAATTTACCACACAAACATTTTAGAGTCCTCACTTTTCCAACACCTATATACCTACCTACCTACTGGGGGGTTTATATAACCCCCTTCCTAATTGAGGTTTATACAGGAAAGCATGGCGAATCCACATCCCCAGAGCAACCCACTTTCTTATGATAAGAAAGCCAGGTGCCTGCTGTAGGGGATGGGGGCAGCTCCTTTATAGGCTGCCATTAGGTAGGTTTATAGACCCCCTCCCAGTAGGCAGGTATATAAGTCTCCTCCGTAGGTAGGTATATAGGTTATATGTCCCCCAGTAGGTAGGTATAAAGGTTATATGTTCCCCAGTAGGTTGAAATAAAGGTAATAGGGTCCCCCAGTAGGTATATAGATAGTAGGGTCCCCCAGTCTGTAGATAAATAACAGGGCCTCCAGTCTGTAGATCGGTTATAAGGTCCCCCAGTAGGTATATAGAAAATAGGGTCCCCCAGTCAATATATAGATAATAGGGCCCCTGGCCTGTAGATAGGTAAAAGGACCAATTGTATATAGATTGGTAATAGGGCCCCCGGTATATATAGATAGGTAATAGGGTTCCCAATATATATATATATACAGATAATAGGGCCACCAGTATATATAGATTGGTAATAGGAAAGTTGTTGTAGGTGCCGGGTGGAACTGCTTATCAGCCTTGCGGCCCCCTGATGTGGCATGTAGATATCCCCATAGGCAGGTATGGGCAGGCATAGGTCCCCCATAGGCAGGTATAAGTCCCCCATAGGCAGGAATATTCCCCCATAGGCAGTATAGGAAGGAATAGGTCCCCAATAAGCTCTATAGGCATGCATAGGTCCCCCATAGGCAGATATAGGCCCCCCATAGACAGGAATATGTCCTCATAGGAAGTGTAGACAGGTATAGGTCCCCCATAGGCAGTATAGGCAGATCCCCCATAAGCAGGAATAGGTCCCGCATAGGCAGGTATAGATCCTCCATAGGCAGTATAGGCAGTATAGGTCCTCTACAGGTAGTTTAGGCAGGTGTAGGTCCCCCATTGGCAGGTATAGGTCCCCATAGATTGTAGGCAGGTGTCCAGGTCCTAGTTAAAAATAAAAAAATAACATTAATTCTCTCCCCGCTGCCCTGCCAAGGTTCTCACTGGTCTCCGCCTTCTTACTGCAAATGCGGCGTAACATCATCATGCCGCGCATGCCGCCTATGCTTGATACTTGTGATAGCCGCAAGCTATCGGCCTTCTGGAGTACAATTGTATATACTGGTAGCTATACAACTGAAGTCGGCTCATCAATCACCCAGTCAGGAGATCTGCAGCTTTTTCCATACTAAGCCATGTAGACACACTGGGTGGATACTTCTTAGGCTATGTTCACACGGCTTAATTGCGGGACGTAATTACGCCCCGCAATTACGCCGTGTGGATGGGGGCGGGCGGGGGGGCGTAAGCAGGGGGCCGGCACTTCGCCGGCCCATAGACTATCACTGCTAGCGGCACGTATACGCCGCTAGAAAGTGACATGTCAATTATCTCCCCGCCCGGCGGATTCGCCGGGCGGGGAGAGGAGACGTAATCCATAGGACTCTATGAGAACTGTGAATTACCGTAATGAATGGGCCGTTTTCGGCCCGTAATTGGCGCACTTCGGCGCGTAATTACGGACCGAAATATGGCCCATTTAAGCCGTGTGAACATGGCCTTAAAGTGCATAGAATTTATTGTAACAAATGGTAGCAAACAGCTTACAAAACTTAAAAAGTTACTTGCGCGTAGTCGCTCAAAGCATAGTGGTCCGACTGTCCAAATATATGGTAGGTGGAAGTCCGTATTGCAACCGCATTTCTTGGGGAATGCAGAAGGAGCGTCCAACTGGACAGGCGGGCAGTCAGCGCAGGCGTGCGATGTTTCGAGAGGCCAGTTGGATGCTCCTTCTGTGTTTTTCAAGAAAGGAGAGGAGACGCTGTGCTATGCGGTTGCAATACGGACTTCCTCCTACCATATATTTGGACAGTCGGACCACTATGCTTTGAACAACTAGGCGCAAGTAACTTTCACTGTTTTAAGCTTTGTAAGCTGTTTGCTACTATTTGTTACAATAATTCTATGCACTTTAAGAAGTATCCACCCAGTGTGTCTACATAGCCTTCTGGAGTACTCAACAGAGCAGGGAGTGCTCGATCTCTGCACTGCAATAGCTTTCAGCTGTAGGTGCTTCCAGAGGGGGCGCATACAACTGAAAAGCTCGCTGCCGGCAATCCGGGCCCGTGGCAAAAGCCTGGAAGCCGGGGTTGAACAGACAGGGTTCTTCAACGCACCTCTGGCTCACCTCCAGCTTGTTAGAGTCCTGTATATAGAAAGTTCTGTTACGCTGAAACTGAAGGGTTAGCGATACTTGGCTCCGCACACAGAAGCGGATGAAAACAGCATTCCCTGTCACATAGGTGTCACAGGAGAGGGATCATTGTGTGCAGAAAGACTTAGGGCGACAAGTCCCAACACACCAATGCCAATTATTTGGTCTATTTTGTGTAAAAAAAACTTTTGACACCATAATCTCAATGAAAATGAACTGACATACACCAAAACTAAGCGCATTATACGCCGGGCACGACACATTGTAATGCGTCTAAAAATGATATGTTATGCGCCTCCATTGCGCAATGTGCCTCCAGAGGCGCAATGCACCTCGAAAAGCACAATACATACACTTCTAATGATACGCTATGCGCCGCGATTTGTGCAATGCACCACAATTTTGCCTGACGCCAGATTTTTGAGAGGATCGGACCTTCTGGCACACTTTACACTGACTTAATGCGCCTAAAAACTGCCGCGGCGCCGCCAATTTTCGGACATGTCGCCTTTATTCTCCCAATTGATGGTGAGGATGTTGAGTTTAAAGAATTAAAACTAAAGAGATGGCTATGGATATAATCTAGCCGGGAGAGAGCTGAAAGTCACACATCTGCTCCCATGCAGATTCAAGCCATGAACTCCTGATGGACAATTGGTAGGTCTTGCAAGACAGATTCAGAGGGTGCTCATTTATGGAGAAGTTCTTATAAAGTGACTTTCTGAAAGGCTGAAGTAAGGATTTTTCCCCAGTCCTTTTTCTACTGCCATGCCTGATAAAAACCTCTCTCAAAACACATTTGGGTACTTCCCATTTCAAAACTGTCGCTGTATCATCGTTTATGTGGTCTTATATGAAGTGTTGGATTGTAGCGTTGAGCTCAGTTAAGCAAACAGTAAAGACTCATTTAGCCTCCAAGTTCCCACCCAGTGCACCAATGAGGCTAAAACGAGAAACAAAAGATCGGTGGGTGGTCCGACCACAGAACTTAAATGTAATTTGTAGTTGCGAGGGCTTGGGTTAATAGTTTGAGATGTGCCAGTGTAACAAGCTTATTTTCCTCAGAAATAGTCTGCTCACTCAGTGACAAAGCAACTTGGGATCCTAGGATTAACGCCTGTGGTGTGCTCGGATGGTATTGTTGGACAAAGATATGTGGAGTATGATCCAGACTGCAACATGAATTTGACCCAATAGTTGCTGATATTTAATTTTGTACTTCTGAGTAGGGATGAGCGATTATAATCGACAAAGTTGAAATCGGCACAGTTTTTAAGTTGATCGGAAATTTCCGATCACTCGATATTTTAGGTGAGAATCTGCACATAATCTATTACTATTGCGCCATTTTCGGCGCGTCCTGTCATTTTGGCGGCCAGCAAATCAGCTTAGAGCATAGAGCAGGGTGAGCTGGGTGTGCGACGTCATGACTGTGATGTGTATGGTTGTCATTGGCTGGAAAAATCACATGACCTCGTTTTGAATAGAACAGCGTTTCCTGTCCATCATCAGTGTTTGAGTGTCACTCATTAGAGCAGGACGTGTGCTAGATCTCTCTCAATACAGCTCAGCTCAGAGACACAGTTCTCTTTATTCACACAGACAACTATGCTTTTAGCTGTGAACATTAGAACATAGGTAAATTAGAGAATTTCAGCTATTAGTTAGTTAGACAGAGACTTTTAAAGAAACATCTAGCGCTGTACAGCCGCTGGGGGGGTGCGGGCGAACACAGACAGACAGGCAGGCAGGCAGGCAGGCTTTTGAAAGGAGAGTGTATATTGTGCAGCCCAGACTCTGCTTTGAACCTGCAATGAAATGGCTTTTTTTTTACCAGTTTTTGGCCAGCACATCTCGCAGCTGAGGTGAAATAGTACTTTTTATTTTGTGCAGCCCAGTTTTGTTCAAAGACCCATCTTTTACTTACATTAGGATACAGAAATTTTCTAGTAACTGGTTTTGTATTTCATTGGTGCAAAAACCACCTTTTATTATCCGTATAACTTTTAAATAGGTGTTTTTCACTTTGGCGCAGCCCATTTTTGTTCAAAGACCCACCTTGTACTTATATTAGGATACAGAAATTTGCTAGTGATTGCAGTTGTATTTCATAGGTGCAAAGCCCACCTTTTATTATCCATATAAATTTTAAATAGGTGTTTTTTACTTTGGCGCAGCCCATTTTTGCTCAAAGACCCACCTTGTACTTATATTAGGATACAGAAATTTGCTAGTAATTGCAGGTGTATTTCATAGGTGCAAAACCCACCTTTTATTATCCGTATACATTTTAAATAGGTGTTTTTCACTTTGGCACAGCTCAGTTTTGCTCAAAGACCCACCTTGTACTTTTATTAGGATATAGAAATTTGCTAGTAATTGCAGGTGTATTTCATAGGTGCAAAACCCACCTTTTTTTATCCGTATAAATTTTTTAAATAGGTGTTTTTCACTTTGGCGCAGCCCATTTTGTTCACAGACCCACCTTGTACTTTATATAATACAGAAATTTGCTAGTGATTTCAGTTGTATTTCATAGGTGCAAAACCACCTTTTATTATCCTAATAAATTTTTAAATAGTGTTTTTGACTTTGGTGCAGCCCCATTTTGTTCAAAGACCCACCTTGTACTTATACTAGATACAGAAATTTGCTAGTGATTGCATTGTATTTCATTGGTGCAAAACCCACATTTTTTTATCCGTATAAATTTTAAGTAGGTGTTTTTTACTTTGGCGCAGCCCATTTTTGTTCAAAGACCCACCTTTTACTTACATTAGGATACAGAAATTTTCTAGTAACTGGTTTTGTATTTCTTGGTGCAAAACCCACCTTTTTTTATCCGTATAAATTTTAAGTAGGTGTTTTTTACTTTGGCGCAGCCCATTTTTGTTCAAAGACCCACCTTGTACTTATATTAGGATACAGAAATTTGCTAGTAATTGCAGGTGTATTTGATAGGTGCAAAACCCACCTTTTATTATCCGTATACATTTTAAATAGGTGTTTTTCACTTTGGCACAGCTCAGTTTTGCTCAAAGACCCACCTTGTACTTTTAGTAGGATACAGAAATTTGCTAGTGATTGCAGGTGTATTTCATAGGTGCAAAACCCACCTTTTATTATCCGTATAAATTTTAAATAGGTGTCTTTCACTTTGGCGCACCCCAAATTTTGTTCAAAGACCCACCTTTGTACTTATACTAGGATACAGAAATTTGCTAGTGATTGCAGGTGTATTTCATAGGTGCAAAACCCACCTTTTATTATCCGTATAATTTTAAGTAGGTGTTTTTTTACTTTGGCGCAGCCCATTTTTGCTCAAAAACCCACCCTGTACTTATATTAGGATACAGAAATTTGCGAGTAATTGCAGGTATATTTCATAGGTGCAAAACCCACCTTTTATTATCTGTATACATTTTAAATAGGTGTTTTTCACTTTGGCACAGCTCAGTTTTGCTCAAAGACCCACCTTGTACTTATATTAGGATACAGACATTTGCTAGTAATTGCAGGTGTATTTCAAAGGTGCAAAACCCACCTTTTATTATCCGTATAAATTTTAAATAGGTGTTTTTCACTTTGGCGCAGCCCATTTTTGTTCAAAGACCCACCTTGTACTTATACTAGGATACAGAAATTTGCTAGTGATTGCAGTTGTATTTCATAGGTGCAAAACCCACCTTTTTTTATCCGTATAAATTTTAAGTAGGTGTTTTTTCACTTTGGCGCAGCCCATTTTTGTTCAAAGACCCACCTTGTACTTATATTAGGATACAGAAATTTGCTAGTAATTGCAGGTGTATTTGATAGGTGCAAAACCCACCTTTTAATTATCCGTATACATTTAAATAGGTGTTTTTTCACTTTGGCACAGCTCAGTTTTGTTCAAAGACCCAACTTGTACTTATATTAGGATACAGAAATTTGCTAGTAATTGCAGGTGTATTTCATAGGTGCAAAACCCACCTTTTATTATCCGTATAAATTTTAAATAGGTGTTTTTCACTTTGGCGCAGCCCAGTTTTGTTCAAAGACCCACCTTGTACTTAAATTTGAATACAGAAATTTTGTGGTAACTGCTGTTGTATTTCATTGGTGCAAAACCCACCTTTTATTATCCGTATAACTTTTAAATAGCTGTATTGCACTTTGGTTCGCCCCAGTTTTTTTCAAATAGCCACCTTGTACGTAAATTTGGATACAGAAATTTCGTAGTTACTGTTGGTGTATTTCATTGGTGCAAAAACCACCATTTGTTATCCGTATAACTTTTAAATAGCTGTATTGCATGTGGTGCGGCCCTAGTTTTTTTCAAATAGCCACGTTGTACAACAATTCTCATTTTTCATTGCTGCAAAAAACTTAATTTCTCATCCGTGTAACTTCTGAATAGTTTTATTGCGCTCGGTGAATCTCAGATTGGCGCAGATAGTGCACTTGTATGATATTTTGTTGAAAACTATCAATTCCGAGTCCTACTGGGCAGTTGTAAATCCCTGGGACTGAAGGAAGAACACTGTTGATTTTGTCTTATGGTTCTTACACCAGACCACATTTCAAAGGTATTTGCTAGAAACAATTCAGTTTCTAATCCTAGTTGGCTGTAGGAAATTAGAGGGATTTAAGAATAGCTGTGATTTGCCGTCTTTCAATAAGAGACTGTCAAAAACTCTTCCATACCTTCTTAAATTTTTATCTTTCTGGTGTAGGACATGGAGGTAGAGGTACGAGAGAAGGTGCTCCTTCCAGTGCTGGCGACAACATGCAAGTAACGAACGGCGTCGCCAATCTGTTCTTCAGTGGTTAATGCAACCTGCATCCAGCAGTCTTACCTCCTCGTCCTCCCAATCACGGCCACAAATGTCGTCATCATCATAGTCAGCATCCGTCCAACATGAAGCGAAGGCAGCCCAAATGTCAACTCTTGTACCCACCACTGTGCATAATCCATTTTCTGAAGACCTCTTTGATGACAAAATGCGGTTGGGGTCAGAAGACATGTTAAAAGATCAAGAGGCCAAAGAGGATGAGTTTGTTTGCTCTGACGCCCAGTTACTGATGCCATCAGAGGAGGAGAAGGAAGCTGGTCAATCGGCAAAAATCTCGGGCGGTCGGCAACGCCTCGTAGTGCCTGTTGCTTGTAGCCCGCAGTTCCAGGATGCAGAATGTCAGGACGAGGAAGTCACCTGTGTTGATTATGATGATGACGACATTGCGGATCCAACGTGGTCTTTTCAGCAGAATTTGCTTGCGAGCGCTTCATCACTGGACGAGGAGGAAGACGATGGGGTAGTGTCAGAACGGCTCCCGCCTCAAAAAGGGAGAGGGTGGTCGCACAAGTCCGCTGAGATGATTCCGCCAGCCACGATCAGCGGAAACACCGCTTCTCGCTTACCGCCGTTGAAAAGGTCCAGGACCTCTCAAACCTGGGCACTTTTCGAGCAAGCCTCTGATTCACCCAGTGATGTCATATGCCACCTTTGCCGTAAACGCATCAGTAGAGGCAAGAATCTTAGATGTTTAACCACCACCAACATGTCTAGTCACATGCAGCGAATGCATGAGTTGAAATGGAGGGAACACTTGTCCAAAAAAGGCCACACCGATGCCAGGCTTCCAACCACTGTCACACCCTCTGTCTCCGCCTCCTCCTCCTCCGCCACCACCAAGCGTTCCTCAGCTGCCCATGTCTCTCAGAGTCATGATCAGGGATCAACCTCTTCTTTAGCCTCCACCATCGCCCGAGTACCACCAGCACCACCAGAGACCCATCCTACCCATTCTCCTTCCACCAGTTTGACGACCTGAACGCCGTACAGCAGCCAGTCTAGCAGCCAGCCTTCTGTCTACCAAGTTTGGGAGCAGAAGAAACACTTTAACCCAAACCATCCCAAAGCCAAAAGTCTGAATGTCGGCATTGCCAGGCTTTTGGCCTTGGAAATGTTGCCTTTCCGTCTGGTGGACAAAGATGGGTGCCACCACATCATGGCCCTTGCCTGCCCAAAATACCAGATAGCGAGCAGGCATTTCTTTGCCAGAAAAGCCGTCCCTGCCCTGGCCAGCCACGTGTCATCTAAAATTTCAAGCGCTTTGTCTGCATCTGTATCCGGAAAAGTCCATCTGACCACCGACACATGGACTAGTAAGCACGGCCAAGGCCACTATATCTCTGTGACAGCTCACTGGGATATCTCTGGTGGTAATGGTGGCTCTCAGGCTCGTCGCTCGCTCTTCAAAACCGCAGGGATGGTGCAGGGTTCTTTCCCCCAAGGTCCTCTGTTGGCATCACGTGCCCAGAGAAACCAGGCCGTGTTGAAATTAATCTGTCTTGGAGACCGTCAACACACAGGTCAGGAGCTGTGGACGGCTCTCCGCAACGAGACCGAGCGCTGGCTGGGTGCCAAGAACCTTGTGCCAGGCAAGGTGGTGTGTGATAACGGTCGAAATCTGCTGGCCGCCCTTAAGATCGGTAAGCTGGAGCACATCCCTTGCCTGGCACATATCATGAATAGAGATGGGCGAATTGATTCTAACGAAGTGGAATTCGTTTAGAATTTCAGGAAATCTTCGGTTCTGAACGAAGTCGAAGTTTGGGGGAGTTCGGGTGAACGAAGTGTGCTTTTCATTGATAAAATGGCTGCGAGCACATGGCCTTACATGGGACAAAGAACTCTGGGAGGAAGAAGGGCATAGCCTGCATGACATGTGCAGAGATGAAGCTAATCAGAGACCGGCGGGATTCTGTGACGTCACTGCACTATATAAGTCCGGGCGCGACGCTGGGAGCTCACACTCCTCTCACTGTACTGATCAGGGAAGGTGCTGCTGCGGCTGATAGCCTTACTGAAGATCTGATTTTTATACAGCGATTTTTGTGGGGTGTCTCACTTGTCTCAGAGACTGCTTCTCTTAATGTTCTAATTTCGATTTTTGGGGTATTGGATCGATCCATTTCGTCCCCCTGGG